>CAKAEH010001271.1:0-91596 GCA_916381525.1 Cercopithifilaria johnstoni
TTGATGAGAAAAGATCACGAATTTAGGGATTAATTTCATCAATAATTCAATTACAAGGGATCGGATGACGATTTAATATTGTCCTATTTTTAGAATATTTTCTCATCCTATTTACTTAAGCATGTTTTCCTTTTAATTTTGGTTTCGTAGGCATGACTGTTGGAAAGATTTCAGTTTATTGATTAGATTCAAGTGCTAATTTCTTACCTTATTCGCTTTGTTAGATTATTGCTTAGTATATATCATGTGGGTTTTAACTATTATTGCAATACAATTTCGTAAGATTTAGGATTTTCACTTTAGTTTATCAATGAATTACAAACTTCATCTCGTTGTAATTGCTTTAAGTGATGGGATTCAATATATAATTCATTACTCCCTTGTCCTGCTTTTTCCTGCATCATCTCTATATTCGATTTCTTGTTATTTTCTTTTATTCTTTATAGTTATATTTGCAAAGCGAGTTAGTTTGTCCTTTTAAAATATATTCATGAGATTTTTTGACTTTGTATTCTATCTCACTTTGTGTATTTGTTTGTGTGTTATGCTGACCACCTATCGTGAGATTATCTGCCAGTGGTCCTTGAATTGTTGATGGTATCTTGGAAATTCTCACCTTCACCTGTCTTAAACCTTTTCATTCTTTGTTGCTTGAGAAGGAGCTATTTATTCGAAGTGTCAGTAATGTTTGTTTATTAGAGTATATTTCGTTATGTTGTTGTCAGTAAATGCAGTTGACTCCGAGGAACAGAGAGAGGTAAAATACGAGGTGAACATTTTGAGCATACTCAAATCAGCTTCATTTTCTTTTCTTATTTGTAATTTTTATTTTTACGGTACACTTTGAGCGAAAAGGGAATATACGGAAAGATTGATGAAAAAATTTTTTCAGTTACAAACTAACGCTCTGATTTTAATTGATTCAATGATGGCTTTATTAGCAATTAGAAATAGGCTATTAAAATACTATTCCTTACATATATTTGAATATAAAATATTCAGAGAGTCGACAGTAGCAGTAGCATTGGCAGATGTGATGATGTACGATGACGCTACGAAGCAGTGGCTTTCACCTGACGGATCTAGTGAAGCAGCCCGATCACAAGTCCGAATATTACATAATGTTCATACCAACGCATTTCGTATTGTCGGTACTCGTTTGCAGGTAGGTTTCGTCTCATTCCATAATTTTATCGATTTAATCAGTGTATAACTGAAGTTGTTATGAACTCGTTTCTATAGATTTTAATGGTTCTATTTATGGTTCCTTATTATAAACTATAAGAAACTTTTACATTGCAATGGTCTGCTATAATAAATATAACTATAATTGAAATTATTGGAATGTTTCAGGATGGGCATTGGATTCTTAATTGCAATATTTACGAGAGATTGAGATACAAGCCAGCAACGCCAACATTTCATCAGTGGAGGGATGAAAAAAGAAAAGTAATTTTTTATATATTATTATTTCAGAAGCCATGAATTTGTTTTGTATATTGACTCGTTATAATTTTTTGTAAATAAGCAATGATAATCAGTGCGCAACTTATTTCAACAGTTATGTTAGGGATAAAATAATATTTGTTCCAGGTTTATGGCCTAAGTTTTATGAAAGAAGAAGATGCTCATCTTTTCGTAAAAGTTATGACACAAGCGTTGTCACTATTAGCGTCAAGTAGCGATTATCAGAATGGTAAGATTTTCCGATTCATTTTATTTATGTTTTTGATCACTGCCTAAAGCGATATTCCGAGAGTTTGCCTTTTATATTCAATATTAGGACATATGACACTTTATCTCTTCAAGGATGAGAATACACAGTTTTCGAATACAAGTTGCTTATTCTTTAGCATATGTGGCAAACTTTTTGAAAGTCAACAACTACTAATTCTTCAAAGCATTTTTTCTCTTTCTTCAATATTTCTCGTTTATTAAAATTGCCTTAGATCAATTTCCCAATTCATTTTTCAGTTCATATAATATATTTGTGGTTTGTAGTAGTAGTTGTCGGATAATTTTATACGTAAACAGTGATTTGGGTTTTTTTTTCAGGCAGTGATTTAGGTTTTTCGAATACTATCTATCAAGAACCGCATCAATTACATCACAATGCATATAGTTCACCATCATTTCGGGGTACTGATGATGAAAGTTTGTATTCTGGTGGTGGTTCGCCAGCGCAAAATGTGAACAACTTCCGGTTAATTTTTTTCTTTCAAGCCCTAATTGAATCTGAAACAAAGTTAAGAATAGTAAGAACTTGATAAATTCCGAGTTCAGAGGGAGATTTTAGGGTATTTTTCTAAAACATTAAGTTTTTATATATACTTATAGAAATGGATTTCGATTGAAATTTAGAATTTGTATTCGAAAAGCTAATGTGGTTAATTTTTGAAGAGAATTTGAATGATATCAATACTCTTTGTTTGGAATCGATTAAACTTAATAGATTTTTGCTTTCTTTGAAACAGTTCTTATCTCTTTATATATTTTTATTACATTTATTAAACTATGATAATTTTTATGTAGTGTTTGGTCGAAAATGGATTTCAGTCGGTCTAAGTACGATATGTCATAATGCTCAGAATTGGTTGAGTGAATAACTTTGTATTAAATGCCAGTTTTGGTGATACCGTGTGTTTTGGATTTCTTAGTTTTTAAATTTAGTAGAATGCATAATCTAAAATTGATAAAATGAGATTTATATTATTTTGAATTTTCTGAAGTTTTAATTACTCTGTACACTTTATTATTGTAGGCTTTCAAGTAGTTTTCTCAAAATTAATTTTTAAACTGATTGGAAGAGTAACATTTGACATTTATTTAAGGTTTCATTAAAAACGCTGTAGGGCTTGTCTAAAAATATGAAAGTATGTGGAGTGGGTAGAGGGAATCATGTTTTGTTTGGTAGTGGCAAAATTCACTCATCTTCCGAAAGCTATAACATTAAAGCTTGACATCCACAAATATTCTCAGAGATTCATTATTCTTTATTACTTATTACCGCAATGTTATAGCTTTCACTTGTATTGTTTTTGCATGGCTAACATTTCATTTTATTCGAAGAATGACCAAGTGCTTGTCTCGATAAGTCATTTTGCTAACCGCAGAATTTTTGTCTTTCCTGTGAACAGTGTAAATTTTATAAAATTTAGGCTTTTATTCGCTAAGGTAAGAAGGAGCAGGTGTTAACTGAAGGCAGTTCAGGAGTTTTCTATTGAATCGGTCGATCTTTTTAGTGCCTGCTTCTTTATGAAAATGGTCTAATTATGCTCATAACGAATAATGAAGCTAAGAGAGGGAGATTATCATCTTTATTTAACTGGGAGTTAACAAGAAGAAGACAAAAAATTGACTGTATTAATTGTAGAAAATCGTCACAATCAGTGCAAAGCTCAACCAGTGGTATTGGAACTGCAACAACGATGATGGTGTATAATGTACAACGGCGTGCTTCACAAGGTTCATCCAGTTCCTCCAATGGTTCCTCACTACCTCCTGCAATTTATGCAACAACCTCTGCTAATAATAATTGTCCTGCCAGCAGTTCTGTTCGACCTGCCCCACCTACACCTCTTGCAAGCAACTATAATTCCACACCGTCACTTTCCATTAGTTCTACCAATGTTGGTAAGTTTATTTTCCTGAATTTCTGAGAAATTGACTTGCGTGTTTTAAACTTATTTCATTCATTTCTAACTTTCCTCTTTCTTACAGCAACAGTTTCCTCAAATGCACCACCAGCACCACCACCGCCACCACCGCCATCTTCTCTATCATTGGGCAAAGGATGCAGCTCTATTGCAGATCAGTTGAAAAAAGTACAACTCCGGAAAGTCAGTGCACCGCCATCGTCGAATTCAACAGCCTCCGGTACTTCACTATTTAAACTTGAAATTTAATTCAAAATTTTTTAATTTTACGACGCAGTTTAAATATTCCTTGTGTAGTAGTGGTCAGATCTTTCTCACATTACAGTTTTGACTGTTTTGTGTAGTTCAACATCTCACTATATCGATATCTATATCTGCAATTATGTTCTGTCATTTGAAATTTTTACCTTATGGAAGGACAACTTGAAAAAGCGAAATTATCCTTTTAATAGTTTATAAATAAATATGCCTTATTATATTTGTTCTTTTTTAAATTTTTATAAATTTTTTTACGACGGTGAGTGCACTTTTTAGGCGGCAGTAATTTATTATCGGAGCTGGAAGCAACTCTCATCAAACGCAAAAATCAATGTGATAACAGTGATTCTCGCTCTATCGGTTCGTATTTTCACGTAAGAGTGAAAAAAATAGTGTCTTATATAATTCTTTGGCGAGAAAATGAAACAGAATGTGTCACAACTGATTCATTTAAGGAAGTGATACGGCATTCTCAACAAATGCCGTCGGCAATGGGACCTTACGTCGCCCGTGGGAGAAGCAAATTAATGGCAATGCAAACATTGATTCTCCAAAAATAGATCGCAAGTAAGCAGTTGTCTAGCTATATATTTTTAGGGTAAAGAAAGACAGAAATAGAAAATCGATTTGTGAAATTCCGAAGGTCATGGGGGGAAATATTTTGATCTTGATGTTTTGTGCGTTTTAGCATTACGAAGTGCTCAAAAAAGCAGATTGTTTAAAAAAGCTAGATGTAAAGAAATTCTGAACACAATCGTTTGTGTTGGTATTTATTAATTTCAGAAGACTTAGGATGCCAAACTATTAAAATTGTGCTCAGTATAGCGTATAAAGATTTCATTCGGATATTTTCGTTATTCTTATTAAAAAAAAAGATTAAACACTAAGCACAATCAACCAGGCTTCTTTGTTTTATATTATCTCTTGCTTTTAGTCCCAATCTTTCACATGAGCATGGTATCTTTTTAAATGCTTCTGAGATTTCCTTTGAATGATTTTTTCATGATTTTTTGAATGGCGCTTAACATACTGCGACATGTTTGTATCTTTCATCTCAAACATGTTTGATTCACTTGGTTTTCAGATTACCAAGCTCGAATTCGTTGAATCAAGAGGATTCACGAATTGGAGGCCATCATGGTGCTGCTATAACAATGGAAACTCTAGAGAAATGGAAGGAAGAAATTTTAAGTGAACTAAGACAAGAATTAAATAAAACAAAAAATGAAATTATCGATGCTTTACGCTCCGAATTATGTTTGCAGAGACGGTAAAAATTGTGCTCTTTCATTTTTCTTTCTCTCCCTGTCTGTGTTAAAATAGAGTTTTGATGATACATATTTTACTTTGTTTACTTTTATTGCACATTGATTTATTGTGAATTCAATATTGTCATTATTTCTCTCCAATATATTTTTACTTTTATTTTATGTAATTTCTGAAAATGAAAATGATAGGAGAAATGTCAGCTAGTAATACATTTTCACTCCTCTATAATATGCATTCCAGATAGCTATAGACTTTTATTTCTTCCTTTAATTTTTATATTATTAAAAACAAAGAAAGCATTATTAAGTGATATTAGAATGGAACCTGCCTTAAGTTAACACATGAGAAGAGTATTGTTTAATCTGATGAATACTAAAGAATGAAAAAAGTTATTTTCATCTGGTCATATTTGATTTCTGAACTTTTCTTTCAGTGAATTCTGTTAATTTAGAAAGCAAGAAAGCTCTCTTCGTATCACTCTTTCACTCCCTGCTTGTAAATCTCTCTTATTTCCTCATAACTTCTGCTTTGTATGCGAATGTCGGTTAATCATTTCGTTAGGGTCATCTTTCATTCCCTGCTTGTTGAAAAAAATGCTGAGAGTTTAAGTACAAGGTATTGCTTTTATTGGCAGTTCACATCTCGCCCGTTATCGTATTCTTTTCATTAAAAATTCTGAATTACGGTCATCCACTGTCCTTTTTACTGATTTCCACTTCATTTGTTCAAATAAGCTTAAGTGTTTAATGCATGTAGTTATCTTAAAGGATTTTTCTATTACATCATGGAAGTATTGAAACTGGAATATTTTGTGCTTTATGACATTATTTTAGGCCAGTATAAAATTTTGAAATTGTTAAAGTAACGAAAGGAAACTTTTCGGCTGAACAATCCATTTAAGTCCTTAAATCACTGCTAAATGAATAAATGAGGCATATCCAAATTTTACATTAGAAATATAATTTTATGCGAGGAGTTTATGAATTTATACGAAATTTATGTAAACTAGCTTGGTAATTGATTAAGTTTAATTTGAATAATGAGATGCGAATAATCCTGTCAATAATTTACCGTCCTTTTTGGAGGTTTATTGTCAATTTTTGCAATCATTTTAAGTTTTCTATTTAATATTGATGATCAATCAGTGTGTTTGAGCTTCCTCTTTTAATGTTGCCTTTTTTATTTGTCATGAAAACTGCGCTGTTTATTCAAGTAATATCACTAATGCATTTCATTAGAAGATCCACTCTCAAAAGTGTTTTTTTCAATAATTGCTTGTAACATTGTGTTTTTTAATGATTGCAACATTTCTTTTTATGTATGCGTACGGTTCGAGATTCGTAAGGATTCAAAATCCGGAATTCTTCATGACAGATTCAGGAATGTAAAGTGCATAAAGGAAGACGATTATTTAATTGCATTCAAACTTCTAAAGTTTTCTATCAATGGATTGTGAAAGGGGATGTTAAAGATTTGGTAAAGGTTTATTAATCACAAAACTCCAACGAATAATCTAAATATGAGTAAAGTATATGATCATCTTGTGTTTATTTTCTCATGTAACATGTCTCAAGAATTTTATCCTGCAATAATTGAGTGTAAAAAAATGTCAATTTATGCACTTTTATTTATCAAATGCTGTTTAATGTTATCAGTCAACTAAAGTTTCTCCATAAATTTCCTTGTCGTTACTTCCAAACTGTTAATTTTGTAGAATTAAAAAAAAAACTGTTTTAGTCTGTAAAACTTTTGTGTATTAATCGTTGCAAAATGATAACATCAACAACGATAGGTAGGTATTTCACATATAAATAGCAAGGTTGTTTATTTGATGATGATTTGTAGCATAACATAAATATCGATCATAACATTGGCATCGTGCCATTCTTGAAACAGAAATTGTTGTCGGTAAAATTATTTAAATCTTCAAGTTTATCAGTCAAGAATGCAATTTTCTATCATAGCACTGTGTAATCCAGTTGTAAAGATAGAAATCATTTCTTTCTTCATATGTTAAAGTTGATAGAATGGAAAATGGTTGATGTAAATTTTTACAGGTGCTTGCGTAGTGAGCTGTCCATTTATTTTTGATCAATACATTGATTTGTTGTTATCGTTCGTTAGTATACATTGTTGTTATATTGACAAATATATCCAGTGATTTGTTCCAATTCTTTGTTTGATTTGAATTGAAATTTCTACATATTCATATGCATACAATTCAATGAATTGTGTTAGTAGCGTTCCTTTTAATTATTTTATGGCATATCTAATACAAGATGTCTTAGTGAAATTTTGAGTAATAATTTTTTTCAAGCTCATCTTTTTCTGCACAATATGCTTCCATGTTTCAGTAATATCGTCTGATAGTGTTATTATAATAAAAGAAATTATCTGAAAATTTTCTTTGTTTTAGTTGATTCTAACTATCAGTTTTTTTCTAAGAAAATTGTTTTTGGCCAGAAGAAAAAAGGACTGGGAATTAATTCGGGAATATAATTTATCGCTGTTCACAATTGGCTGGCTGTTGTATCCTTTGAATATGAAAAAATTTTTGAATTTTCAGAATATGAAATATACACATTCTTAGCATTTTAGCACTAGGAGTTAAAACTTTTTTAGTCTGAAATTCCATGCAACAATGGAACTAGAAAGGAGATCGGATTTGGGATTTGCAAATGCCAATATTCAGAGAAAAGTTTTAGGATATCAAAAAAGGAATGAGAATTAGTTCGGGAATATAATCTAAAGTTTGTTTAAAAATTCATATTGTTGCTTCCAGACCGAGATTCCAGGATTTTCCATAGCATGGAGTGGATTTCATTCGTAAACTGAAATGAACATATTAACTGTATTTCCAATAGCAATGGCATTGGCGGATATGGTTATTGAAGAAGTTGGTAATTTCGATTATTTTCAACTAACTTTAATTTACCCAACGTCTGCTTGTCGTGCTTATTATGACCGATCCACTAAATTTATTGCTATGGAGAGTTTTTGCAAGGTCCCCGTCGATGCTGCCCCGTGGACAATTCATGGGTTGTGGTAGGTTCGAATAATCTTGGAATTTGGGTTTTTTTCTTTCAAATGCTCACATATAGAAAGATCCACAACAAAATTTCCAATTCAAGTTTTTGATTTTTCAAATGTTGTGAGTCTTTAAAAAACATGATTTTCATAAATTGTTGGAAAAGGTCAGTTTATTTCTCCTTTTCAAAGCTTCATTTTTGATTTTGGCGAGTCATTTTTATTTTAATTATAAAGCTGAATTTCGAGTTTTCTCGATTTTAAGGCCGAGTCGTAACGATGGATCATTCCCGCAGTTCTGTGATGGCAAAAAGAAATTTAATGTATCCAAACTTCTCCCAATTAGACAAAAATTGGAAAGAAGTTGGCCAAATTTGTTTGTAATGCAATCTGCATCATCGCTTTGGTAAATTCAAATATTTTTGTCATAGCAAATTCTATAATTAAAGTTGAAAAATTCATATTATTGGCTTCTTTCTTTCAGGACTTATCTTCAAGATAATGATAGAGGGCTTGTTAACGGATTTTTTGGGTCGATAACATTTCGTTCTCAGTTAGTAATACCATTCCAGGAAGCATGAATGGGAAAAGCATGGAACATGTGCAGGAGTTGTGGAAGAAGTCAGCGATGAAGTGAAATATTTTAACAAATCTCTTGCTCTCTATGAACAATTTGATATCTTCGGGTATCACTTTTGATTTTTATTCATACAATAGAAATCATTTGTTAATGAAACTGATAAAGATTGAAATCTAGTCAGTCTATTTTTGACTAAACCACTTTTTTTGAAAACTTGTCCTGAGTATGGTTAAATTTAAAGCAGAAAAATTATCTGTGATAAATTTTGCTGAACGAGATAACTGTATTTCATATTTAAAAAAAAAGTTTTTTACGAATAGTTTCAAAAACATCCGTAAAATTCTTAATCTCTTTTTAATCCAATTTGTAATTATTTAAAATTCCATAAAAACATATTATTTTCGGATTTTTCTCTTTTCACTTGCCATTTTGAATTTATATTTAAGCTTTTGCAGCATGTTGGGAAAGCAAGAAATCATTCCATCACAAGGAAAGTTATATGATAGAACATTATTGCATCGAAGTCTAACATCTGCTTATGGAAAAAATGTGGAATTTCATTGCCTAAAAGATAAAAAGGTATTTCTCTGTAGTTTACTTAATAACTTTTCATCTTACTGTTAGCTATTGCTTTGTCATATTCATTATTCATAGTTTGCAGACTAAAAATTGGTTGTTAGCTGACGTTCGTCTATGTTTAACAAAAAATTTCCAACTTATGGATTGTAAGATGAAGCCATGGAAATGGCAAAATTCGAAAATGTCGCGCTTATCAACATATCAATTTTGTCCGATAGATAATATCGCCTACTTTCCCTTCAATAATGCTTGTTCAGTTGAAAGCAATAATATTGTTGTCGGACATATAATCTCAATTTTATTCATAACGCTGTATAATTTGTGGGATTGCTTTCATCTTCAGACGTTAATATTCTAACTGACTCATCAGAAAGCTCATTTTTTCTTCTCTTCGATTTGTTTTATTTATTATGTAATATATAATAAGGAAGTGATGAGAAATTTTTGATTGTGAGGGAAAAAAAGGTAGACTACTACTAAAGAATATTTTGCAAAAAGGATTCGGAAGATTTTTGATAAAACATAACAGTTTTATTGATAAGTTATAGTGCATATCAAAATTTAAAAGTATAACAAACGTAGCAAATTTTTTTCAATATATTTGGATATTCTCGATTTGTCACTAGACCTAGCAAAGTACAATTGACTAATAATCATGTATTTAAAAGAGAAACAAATTTGCAACGCAAGGAAATTACAATGTCTTATCCACGAAGTTTTTTTTGTAGTATTTAGTGATATTTTACTGATATTTCATTTAATGATTGTATTATTGAATGATATTTAGTGATTTAATGATATTTAATGATATATGCATTATTTAATAAGCATATATACTTATATTTTATGATATTATTTAGATCAGCTACTCTTTTTTGCATACTAACTTGCTTTTGTATTTTATGCTACACCGAATGTTTCTGTATTTCTTTCTTTTAGTTACTCTTTGACAATTTTCCAGAAAAAGTTTGGGAAAAAAACCATTTGTCAGTTGTATACGATCAATAATGATCGTATTTAAATCAATTTTTTTATCTGATTTGTTTTGTTGACGGAGCAAAAAGAGCCAAAAACCATTAAGATTGTCGGGGTAAATTAACTGTCAAGAATGTTGGATTTTAAGATCTCATATCACCTGAATGATATTCAACAGTTTTTGCAATATTATAGTTTATGTTGTAATTATAATAATATCAGTTTATTTAAAATGTTGGATTTTAAGATCTCATATTTCCAGTGTTTCATATATATATATATAACATTTCCAATGTTTCATATATAGTTTTAAATACATCACAAATGAAACATTCCTTTTTTTCTGTCCCGCACTCAGTTGACTATATGAAACGTTGGAAATTTTGTAGCTTAGAAATATCCAAACGCATTATTTTTTATTTTAAGAATTTCCGTTTAGCCCATTTTGAACTGATCAATGCTGTTTAATGATCAATGCTGTTTAATCTTAGCCTGCTAAGATCTTTCTAGGATTATCTTCGAAAGATGCAAAAATGATTTTTATATGTTGGCTTTTGATATTGCTCATATTCAGCAAGAAAAGTAATAAAGTAAATATGGAAGTAGCAACGAATAAAACCTGAAATTGAGATATATTGGAATTGAAATAAAGTGTTTGTTTCGAAGTCTGACAATAATTATTCGAAATTCTTTTCCGAAATCTTTCTAATTCTTTAAATTTCGATCTTATTAAGAATAAATGCATCAATTTCTTCCTCTTTTTCTTGCAGAAAATGGTATTTTTAATAAGGATAACGAATTTATGATTCAATTTTTAGCTAGTTTTCTGTTCAAAATTTAATTTCAGTTTTTATCTTTTGCTAAACAAAAGAAATTTTATACAATTTTCAGGAGAACTTACTGCTAAAAAACGTAACCATCAGGTAACAAAGTCATCATCTTCGTTTTCATTAATAAGTGCAAGTTTTTGGGCTACTTCAAATGAATTCCAACAACTAATTGCATGAAGTGCAGTACAACACAAGCAAGTTGTGTCGTTCGATACTGAAAAGAACAAATAAAAATTTTTTAACAGCAGCGTGAAATCCTTAAATTCGATCAAAAAATTCAGGTAAATTAATCAATAAGAAATTTTTTCAGCGGTATGCTTGCTTATTGCTGTTACATAGATAGTAATTAAAAAACTACTAATAGTAATTTTAAAAAAAGTTTATATTTTAAATTTATTGCGTATTTGTTATGGTAGATAAAAAGTGTGCGATATTCACCGTAGTCGTGGAATATATATCGCTTATATGCGTTGATATCGGTATGAGTAGATAAAATTGATGCATTGATAAGAAAAATGATGAAGATATTGCAATGTATTTGGTGAGACTTTGTAATGAGGAAATCAATATCGTTTGAAAATGAATAGAGCGGTAAGCCAAATTATATGAGCAAAAAGAAAAAGAAATAAGGCAATATATGATATAAATAGAATAATAATATTGGGTAATTAAAGGAAATAAATGCTAGGTAAATGCCATAGATTTCCAGGTTAATTTAGACTATTTAGAATCAAAATTTATTGAAGTTATATTAACCTATCGTCTGAATATCCGATGATAAAATCATGCATATTTTTAAAGTTTTCTAAGATAACGATGATGATGATATCCCTTATGCTTAATTCTGAATTTTTTTCTAAATTATTTTAACAAAAAAAAGATAAGAGTGACCATTAGGATAGATGAAATAGATATCCACAGAATATAAGAATGGAAAATCTGCACCCTTTTAAAAGCCATTGACTGGTATATATTCAATTCAAATTTTGAGTCTTTTCTGGAGAAGGTTAAGTTAGTAAACACGGATGAATAATCTGATTTTACGGCAACTATTGTACAAACTGAAATTATTATGATTGAATTCTTTGGATATCGTAAATTGAATTTCTTTACTAATTCCATCGCTGATAATACCTAAATTTTGTAGTATATCTTCGAAACAAAAGTGATAAATGCTGTCTCACGGTATATCACTTTAAAAATGTTTTCAACTTTACATTTTTCAATACGAAGCAAAAAATTTTTTGGAAGTCCATAAACGCTTACCAGAACTATGCAATTAATTGCAGTCATTATGGATACGCTCATTGCATGTATGGATATTTGATAATAAGTGATATTATCACCGTTACTTCGCCAACTCAACAACTACAATAAAGTTGAATATATTAAGAAGTTTTTGCTATGCAGAATTTTATGTGTTATGCGTTGCTCATAAAAGAGGAGGGAATATTTTATGAATTGATGGTAGAATGATAAAAAGAAAAAGTTAGTAAAACTTTTTCAAATAAAACTAAACTTTTGGTGCATTAGAATTTTTTGAATTAAAGCAAATTGAGCCTTATTTGTATATTTATGGAAAATTTTATATTGCGAAGTATCTTCATCTAAACATTTTTCTTTTTATATAATTTTTGAAGCTGTAATTAATTAATTTATTATTCCAAAGTTAAGAAGTACCAAGAAAAAGTATGACAAATCCAACTAAATTTAAATAATTCAAAAGTGGCAACAAACATTGGAAGTTAATTCGAATAAGGTGTGAAAGAAATATGAATAATAAATGTTTAAAAGGCAAATATATCATTAATCTTTCTCATTGTTTCATATCACTGCAAAATTTTAGCAACAATACTGGTAAGTGCGTATTATCAAAAATTGCAAAATATATTTTGAATATACAGCGTATATTTACCTGACTGATTACAATTGAACGAATTTTTGTAATATTTTCTTTTTCTCTGCATCCTGAACTGGAAAGCTAGTAACAGACTACGGAAAACATATGCTCATAACTTCGTGCGTCGAAAAATACTTCACTACAGTATGAATGTTTATTCTCCCTCTCCTTCAAGATTATACAGTATGGTTTGTTTCAATGACGCTACTATTTTTCTTTGTTGGATTTATGAAGAATGGTTACACAAATTGTGTTAGCATATTTAGCTTTGATAATAGTTGTTCTATTGTTAAATGAGCAGATCCTTCACAATTCTTAGGTTTTTAAAATTTTTTCCAGTTACAATTCAATATTCAATATGTTACTCATCACTGTGCAATAGCAATTAAATTCCAAGTTTGAAAACATTAATCAAGCATTCGAATCTTCTTCAAAATCGCCAACAAAGTCGCATAAAACTGTCTAGCAGCTATATTTCATTTGCCTAAGTTGTGAGGTCTATGCAGTTATATTTACATTCAATCAGGGAATTGTTCACAGTTTTAGACTTTTGAATAAATATATCATTTCCTTGCAAAAACAGAAAATTGGAACAAAAATTTTATTAGATAGCAAGTAACAAATAACGGCTTCATGTTACTTTAGATGAGATGCTACCGATTCTTTCGTTTCTTGAACCCATGAACCTTTTTGATCTTCCTTTTCGATTCTTTTTTATGCGAATTATTTTCTTCTTCCAACATCGCTGTGAACTTAAAAAAAATCGAGATTTAAGAGAAAAACGATTACAATTTCGATTTTTATTAAGAAAAATTTTAAGAAATAAAGGTCTAACAGAAATAAAAGTACTCCGAAAAAGACGGTAATTTGGTGATGTTAAAGAGGAACTAAATGAAAACTGAAACAATAAAACATCGTCGAGTGGTTAGTCCCACATCTTGAACAATTGCCCCATAATTCCTACGAAACTGTTGTTAAATATCGTTTGACAATTCCCGAAACAAACCTTATCAGCACTTATTGCAGCATCTTCCATATAACTGAACTGTTGAGCGGAATCATCCGAATCATCACTATCGCAACTTTCCTTTGTCCGTTCAACAAATTCGTCTTCACTTGATTCTTCTTCCTCCGCAGTATTTGATTCTTCCTTTAAAATCAATTTCAATATGGGCTAAATTTATTCACTAGATACGAATAAATGGTGCATGAGAGTAATCTAATTAAAAATTCGTTTGATATTTAAACAAAGATTTACTACATCACTACTCTTTTAATATTTAATTTAATCTTCACATTTTCTTCACTCCAATCTTCAGGCTCTTCGTCTTCATCAACATCCATCATATCTTCCTTTTCCATATCATTCTCTTCCTCCTCGTCAGTATCATTTTCAAGCGGCCGCTTTCGGCCTTTTGCTTCTTTATTCTTCTCAATACCGAATTCCTGACTGAAGTCAACATCAAATACTTCGCTTCGTTCACCCGGTTCGAAACGATCTAAAGAAATTAAAAACTACTCTTTGATTTCGTTAAATGAGATCTTTAGAGGAGAATTTGCTGTACAGAAAAATCTTTCAGCAGTTAAAGTAATATATGTCTTTACATTAAGATTCAAACATATATAAAACAAAAAGAAGCACCCAAATTATTTACTTAGCAACATATTGAACTCATCGGAGTTGACGCTTTCAATATCATCATCATCATGAACAGTATCTCTTTCGTTTTCTTCCTTCATCCGCATTTTCACTGACACAAAACGGTGCAAAAACCTTTCATCGATAGGTATTTCACTTCTGCTTTTTGTAGCATATTCCTAAAGCATAGAAAATAAATAAGAACATGTAGCACTCTAATAACAAATATGCTAGAAAATCGGCGAAATGAAGAATTACCTTCGATATTACTGGTAGCTTCCTAACACCATGAGGATCGTAGATTTTGCGCCGCATAACTTTCTCATTCGTATCTTTTGTTTTGGGATTCCGAAACACGAAACGGTCCAGAAAGCGCATTTGAGTAAAATCGAGTAACGGATCACTATCATATCGTATTGCTATACCCTATAATCATCAATTAATATCAGAATCCAGGAGGGAAGAAATTACTTCATAATAGGATGAAAACAGTTAATTCAGTGTAGTTTATGCCTGCTTAGGCGACAAAAATAAAACCCAGATCTCTTTTACGAATTATTTTGAAAGTTAATTTCACGTTTTCCATTTACATTAAGCAGATTCGACGCAAACACAGCAACTGAAGGATGGTAATGCATGCTTAATAGTGTTAGTTCTGCAGCAATACTTTTATCAGCACGAGAGAACAATGGATTTCTAATCATTGGATTGTATGTTGTCGCATTGCTTCGCACTACTGAAATATGGTGTTTTAAAGGCAGCTAGAGCAATGATTCAAAAAAGTTAACAACTAAATCATAAATTGAAATACATAATAAATGACAAAACCACAATGAACTCTCGTAAATCATTGATGATTTCATGAAATGTTAAAAAGAAAACGACTAATACCGATGTTATTTTTGTGCATCCATCCGAAAACCTTTTTACAGGGTTTGACATCATTAATCACCTTCTCATTACTTTCAAATGCTGAGTTTACTGAAACTCCATTAGTTACTGTTTCTGTGGAGGAGTCGTAATCATGATACACTTCCTCTTCATCATCGGCAACTTCCGCTTCCACATTCTCACTGAATTTTGTAAGCTGAAATAATATCATTCAACTTGACAAAAAAATTACAATGAGCCAAAAACCAGGGAAAAGTATTCCTGTCTGGCAGACGAGTAATTCAATAAAATAATACATTCAATTTACTTCGTCAAAAATAAATTTGTTTGTTGTTACATAATTGTAAAGTCTCATTTCAAGAATGTAATGTTAAAAATGAAAACTACCTTTTCGGAACAGATTAAGTATCAATAACGTAAAAATTCAATTACTTACATCAGCAGTTTTCTTAATTATTAATAATGATGGTCGCTTCTCAATCAATCGTGAAATCAAAATTAACGTTGCAGCGGCAAATGGAGCATTCCGACACAGAGACAACTGAAAAGATTGGATTTCTGAGAGCATTTGCAGGAAATAGATCAAAATCAATAAAAACCGCGTTGCTATGAAGAACAAAAATTTTACGACTTAATTCAAAAAATCTCATATTCCATCAGTGGTGATTACATTTGCACTGTTTATCTCAAAGTCTCCAGGTTCTTTCAATAAACATCTTGAAACCAGATTTTCGAAACCAATCTTATCTTTCGCTTGATGGTATTAAGTTTGGTATTAACCAAACTTCTTTAAAGAAATCTTTCAACAAATGCATTCAAATTCAGAATCGGATTATGGGTATCTTTATATAAAAATGCAAACCTGCAAAAGACGCTTGATGAATGCAATAACTCGATATTCAACACTATCCGAGGATAAAGCTTGATATAACAACGAAAATAATTGCCTATCTACATTTGTGCCATGTTGAAGATCCAGTATACGTCGATAAAGAGCAGCATAAAAACGATCCGAAATCCCCTCACTATTGACAAATATAATAACATTTGGTAAATATAACATAATAACATTAAATATAATAACAGTAAATATAATAACACTTGCTTGATGTTCATTATCATTTTAAAGTTATGGCCAATGATCATATTTTTATTAATGGATTGGTCTATCTAAATATGCTCTCTAGGCAGAAAAAATTTTCGACTTAATGTCCTCCATATATCATTACCGAGAATAATCCACTGATTTCACTAATAAATCAAGCTATCTAAGCAAAAGTGTGTAGAGAGAGACAAGATAAAGCTAGAAGTCTTAAAAACAAAAACCTTGTTGTAAGAAGCTGATATAATAACTTCAGTGTCTGCAAAGCAGTTGAAAATTTTGATTGGTGTAAAATTTTGTATAAAGTGTCGATTTCTTTCATCAATTTATCTACATCACCTGTTAAATATAAGTTAGAGCTGTTGATTCAAATAGTGTTTAAAGTTTTCAGTTATATCCAAAACGTTTCCACTAAATGCTTTGCATTCCTTCAATGTCATGCAGATCAGATAAATACAAATAACAGTTAATATCAAATATAATGCATAACAGATAAATTACAACTGTCATCGCCAAATTATGTGAAGCATCAGAATACATGTTGTAATGTAATTGTTAAAAACCTATCAACTCACTAGCAAATTATTGTTCTGTTTTTTAGAGGAAATTAAAATATTAGTGAAACTAAATGAAAAAAAGAAAAGTGAAATTTCACAATAAAAGAAAACCTCTTGCATAGGAGAATACCCGATTCGTAGCCAACAACAAAACATTCAATATTTTTTCATCCATTTTCTTATTCAAAACTAACATTCTAAATAATCCTATATAGATATTAAGCAATGTTGATGCAAGTGTTGAGTCACAACCATGAAGGTTCATCTGAGATAAAAATGAGATTGCATGAAGCTGTGTACAGCATGAAACATTCCTGTAAATACAAAACATTCAATTTGAATTATTAAAAGAACGATTAGTTTCCTAATTTTTATTCAAAGCTTAGAAAGCTAAAACAACAGCAAAGATCAGAATGTTAAGAGTCAAGATTGGACATAAAAGCAAACTTCCGATAAATAAGTCGCTCCACTTCTTTAACAACAACATGACGCATCAGAGGTTGCTTTCTGGTTAACTGCAGCAGATATCCACAAACACGTGTAGCCAATGTTTTATTTGGGTATCCCAGTTTATTGATAAGCAAAGATAGCAATTTCTAATAAAAAGAAGAGAGTTTAACAGCGATCGCTAGAAACCAAAACCGGTACTAATCAAAACTTACAACTTTCTTTAAAAATAAGTAAGGGGGTAATAAAAAGGGAAACTCATTTTCAGATCTACACATTCTAACAGACAAATTGCATGCAGATATAGTACCTGTTCTTGTTCGGCACGTGCGGTTAATAGTTCCAGAGCGTAACGACAAGACATTATGCCCAATTTTTCTATATTTTCTCCAGCTAATCGCTAGAATGACAAACAATATTTTATTTCCTCATTAATCACAAACTTTCAGGTATATATTCAAATTTTTGCAAAACATACCTCAACTGCAATAACGAATTTCTCATAAATAGCTTTCAAATCTGATTCAAATTTCCAGAGTATAAGTTTTTTTTTCAAATTAGAATCCTTGTCCAATGATGATAAATTTATTTTATCCACTGGTCTCTGGAATTTAAAAACTTTAGCGAAAAAAAAGCTTTTCAGCAATTATTGCAAAAATTGAAATAATCAACAATTAACTGACCATTGAGAAGGGTATCAATTTTCGCTTTGGCGGTAATAATTCATTAATAAACAAGTCCTTTAGCAGGCCTGAAAAATTGATATAATTGAAAACAAAATTATTTCCATACGCACATGAAAATATGAGGGCATGAAAGTACTAGATAAAAAAATTAGGCATAGTAAGAATTAACCGAGTATAGAAAATGCCTCTCTTGTATTTTTCCTAGCAACAGTATTAACCAATGATGCAATATGTGCAAGAGAATGAACTGGATGTCGCTGTATCAATATCTGCATAGCAGTTACTTTATCGCTGGCCGTACCACGCGTCAGAATTGTGCTCAGCCATGCTGCCTCAGTCGTGTTTTTCTTACTTTGCACTGCAATTCATTCTCATCTCGAAAAAGTAATGAAAATTGAAAGAACAAGAGGTGAAATTTGAACTAATAGATCGCTTGGTTACCCAATCAAATTATTTAATAATAAAATGGAAAGTGGTATAAAAAATCGTCTTAAAGATGAAGATTATAAAAATCATTTATAATACAATAAAAGCCAGAAGCTATCAAAAAAATATAAGTTTCATTGTGTTTTGAATTTTCATGGAAACATTTCTAAATGTTTTAATTGATGAAAACAGCAAATGTCCTGAGAGAAGGAGGAAATAGGAGATCCGTTAAGCGGAAATGCTTTTATATAAACCTGAATCTCACTGCACAAAAATGCATTCAAAACATCAACTTTCTAGAATTTAAAAAAATATATAAACATACTCTGCCACTGCAATTCACAATCTTTTTTTAATAAAATTTCTGCTTGTTCTTCAATGCTATTGAGATAATTCAAGTCAGAAGTCAGTTGCTCAGCACATTCCAGATTTCCATAATCGTACCATTTTGTTTCAAGTGAATGCCGAATTAAAGGTCCAACTGTTGTTGACGGTGCCATTTATTCAATCTTCAAATTAAAAAACAATTTTTGGAAGAATTACAAAATCTAAGATTTAGTCCCTGCTAATACATAGGGAAAATCTCCAGCCTACATTAAAAATGAAAAACAAAACTCAGGCACATAACTGCTTATGTTAAAAAGCAGAAATCAACTGTAAAAATTAATAAATGAAATGGACAGATATTTAAGCCAAAAAATTCCTGACGAACTTAATTTTTCCAAACATGATCAGGAAGAGCACACCTGAACTAAAAACTGATTAAAACAAAGCAGGTTGGTAAAATCACTCTGATTGTAAAGAAAGTTGAATTATTCTACACAAAACTCCGACCCGGTCATTGTCAATAAGCAACAACCGTCTCAACGCCAGCGGACTATGAAATCTTTTTCAATAATGCGCAAGTGCCAAAAAAAGCCCACTCAAAGGACACTTTTCTTTTTAAGACCAATAAATTCACTATTTCGTACTTTGTTTTATGATGAAAGGATTTAAATAATAGAATTTACAGCTCTTAGATTGACCTACAAATGAAATGTCTACAGAAAAATCCAAAACACACAAAAAATTAGAATCATAGATGAAATTTCGCATGATATTGAAGAATGGTAAATGAAGTTTCCGTTCAAACATCAAATAAATCTGACATACAGTGCTGAAAAAGCAGCAACATAAATTTATTTTTCAAGTAAGACCATTCGAAATTTAACAAATTACAAACTTCAAAATGTTACAATGGCTTTAAAGAAAACTAAACAATATAGTTTTTTTCTCATTAAAAAATAACATTACAAAATAATCAAATATGGTGACAAACATCAAAACACATTCAGCAGTAATAAAGCATGAAGATCTGTTTTATCAATCGATGAGAATGGAAAGCGCTACAAAAGTTAACAGGCAAGCTTAATTAACCTAATAGTGAATCACCTCTGCATTAGCTGGTGAAGTGTGTCTTGGTTCTCTTTTGAAAAATTTAATCCATATTACTATCCGAACACCAACAATCACTTCTCTCAAATAGTATCATTCAAATCAGCATAAATGAGACGGTATAATTTTGTGATTTTCTATTTTTTTAAAAGTAATCTTTAAGGAATTACAGCTACGCTGTGTAAGGAAATGGATCAAATTCAAATTCCATAATATGCTACAATTAAGGACGGATTTTGGCAAATCCCAACAGTGTCACACAAGTAGAATGACATATCAAAATATTAGGTAAATAACACAATGATAAAAACGAATTTCAGCTAAAAATGTTCTTGCGCGATTTAATAAGTTTCAAATACTAAGTTGTAATAAGATTTTTCCCAAAACATCAATAAACTTCATTTCCACTCTTCGTCAGGTTATTTTGGCTTCCCAAAATATTCTCGTGCCTTCCTTTCGGCGCCAACGCAGATATTATATACTGGCGACAATCTTGCCTATAAAATAACAAATACTATGTGAATCATTTGTTTTTTAGGAAACTGTTTCCTCGATAATCTGAATGAGCAGTGAGTCCAATCTTCATACTGATGAAGGTTTGGAATGATATTATTTCGTATGCCTAAGATACGTTAATTTACGTTAATTTGGTTTGAACTGTTCTACTTCTAATCACAGCAAAAATGAAAGCGATTCTGCAGTAAATAGGTCAAAATTCATACCAAGCGATTAATTTCTCCACCAACGATAGCATCCGTTGTATAATACTGTGCAACAGAAAGCCCACTCAAAACGTAACACGTATGGTATAAATCACTCGATCTTCAACACCATATGATTTAATTGAAATTCGAAAATAATCGTTACACTGCTCATGTGCTGTATATTTTGTAGCTAGGGTGCTTAATTATTTTAATTTAATCAAAGCAAACTTTTAAACTGAAAGTGACAATGGTGTCAAAAGTTATGAAACCAAACTGTGTGCAATTTATCACAACCCCAAAACTTTGCTCTCTCAAATTCCGAAATTTCTACTTCCTAAAAATTCTAAATCGGAATTACTTACCTAAATACTGAGGAGAAAACACAAATGATTATTAACAGTAATTAAAACAAAACTTCAGGTCAAATTTCGGGCATTTTTGGAAGTTTTCTACTAATCGACATTTGGTCGTTCAGACTAAACTAAACCTACCGAGTTCCACAGACAAATTACAAGACATGCAGTACGAACTTGTCTGGTTTGTCCCGTAAGCCACCATTTTCGATATCTTGGCATGCAACCAGAATATATTCTTGTAACGCTTTTCCATCAAATGATGAACAGATTTCACTTCCTACAGCAAACTGGGCAACTTCCAACATAGGAAATACAGCAGCTAGCCAAAAACTATAGCAACCATCAACCAATTTATTTGTCCTACCCTGGAAAAAGAAAGAAATTAAGTTAATCTCTTTGGAAATTTTAATTCAATATTCAGATACATTTCTTTCTTCCCTTAAAACATCTTAACTCTATCTGCAAGGAAAAGTGATAAATGAACAGTCAAGTCAAATTGTTTCCACTCCTATTCTAGCCTAGCCAAATCAGACTATTTGCAGAAATATCTTCAGGTAATCGAAACGATCAAAATTCGAAACTTGAATTTGACTTACTTGAAAACCTCCTTCAAATTTCATTTGTTTTTGAGCAAGCCATCTGTATAATGATGAAGCGTGAATTAATGCACTTTTTCCTAGTAGAATTAATGCAGCCACTCCACAAAACGTGTAACCACCATGCGCTTCACAGCATCGTTCACCACCGAAACCACCTTCATATGTTTGACAGCTGAATTGGACCCTCATTTAATTTAGAAAAAAAATTTTTTAATGAAAAAGTTAAGTTGATGACAAAGAGGAAAAATAAGAAGTGAAGTGTCCAGTAGTAATTCTATAATTTATATTACTGAACACATTCTCGGAAAACCAATCGGATAATCCAACTATTCCATAATTTATATTACTAAACAAATTCTTGGAAGACCAACCTGATAATCCAACTATCAGCATTTTTCCTTAATTGATCATCCAAAATATTCGTAATAGAAGCAACAGCAAGAGCACAGTACGAGCCTCGCATATCAACTTCACCACCAACGTGTAATGCAAACCCACCATCAGCGCGTTTCACAGAATGCAGAAAATCAGTTAGAGTTTTCCTAAAGCACCGATAATATTATTTCGTTT
The DNA here is from genome assembly GCA_916381525.1 of Cercopithifilaria johnstoni. Classification (NCBI taxonomy): domain Eukaryota; kingdom Metazoa; phylum Nematoda; class Chromadorea; order Rhabditida; family Onchocercidae; genus Cercopithifilaria; species Cercopithifilaria johnstoni. Next base: position 22,486 of record CAKAEH010001271.1, read on the forward strand.
GCATTTTACGATGTCAGTTGAGATGCACTGCATGCAGAGACTTATGATCATGAATAATTCCAGTTCTCACCGGGCTTCATTATCAGTTAATTTAGTAGTCAAGCTTCGCTCTCCAAAAAGAAATGACTTAAAAAGCATAGATACTATAAACAATACAAACCTGTTAATACTTCCAAGCGCTTCATCGGTACCGATGCTTATTAGTGCCATTACCGCACCATATGTTGTTGCCAAATGTGGATACTGCCCTGGACCACCTTAACATCTAGTTTTTAACTCTAAGGTGACAAATAACAAAGTAAGTCCAACACGCTAGATGCTCTCATGACCAACAGTTGAAATGTGTGCTTGTAAAAAAGATTTCTCGCATATGTCTGTCAAATGAACAAAAGAAACTGCTCGCCTCCATATCCACCAGTAGGCCATTCGCAGGTCTTCAAAAATCGAATAATGCTGCAAAGAAGTATCATTTTAATAAACAGAATCAGATCCTCATTTCTGCTTTCCAGTTTTGGCTTTATTTTTGAATTTAATGAAAAATCACTTATATAGGTTTATACATAAACCAGTACTACTATCCACTCAATAAATATTCTAACAAAATGCACTTAGAAGCTAAGTTATCGTCGAGCGATGCTTCCAAAAGCTTTAAACTGTGCATTCCCCAATAACAGAACCATGGCCGCGATGCATCGAGATGCTGAATATGTAAAAAAATTATATGAGATTTGAAATGATACAGCAGGAATCCTTTCCACTTTCATTTTAAACACAATTATCTCTTAAATAATCAAACGTTTGTCAAAACATCTAACCGAAGATCCGGGTAAAACGGTGGGTAAAAGATTCTACGGTTACTGAATAGATTTCTCAACAACTGTAATTATCTTGTAGATTTGTCCTTTTGAGAAAAAAGTTGTCAATTATTTTAAAAATTAGAGGAATGACAATCGTTATTTCTATTAGGTTCTGATTCCAACTCTGACTATAAACTTCCTTACCGAGCATGACTTTCCCAACTGCTTTAAAGACCGATAGACAAGTCTAGTGTGAAGCGTTCTACACAGTGTCGGCGCATATTCTGAATCGTCATCCACACTATCCAAATAAGCGTCGACGAATTTTCGAGCTTGTTCTCTGGCAAGTTCTTCAACTCGCTTCTGAAAAACATGTGACTAACATGCCGAGAAAATAAAACCACATTTCCTAATATAAAACATCATAATCACGTTAGACCATATGTAAGTTACGAAAAGGTGGTAATATCAATGAAAGCAATTACAGAAAATTTAGAGAAGGTTTGAATCAAAATGAGTGGAAATCTAATCACCGCTCATCTAAAGACATCCACATAACGAAAGACCACAACAATATTATGGATTGATCACTCTAACGTACCTGTTCCGTACTACTGTAGGTAAAGAAGCCATCATCATTAAAAGCGTACTTCTCATCAAAGGCACTGAAGTTGTACACCACTGACAATCCATCCATTAACTCCTGCGGCTTCGCCTCCTCCCAGGAAAATTCCAAATAAATTTCAGCTGCGAATGTTGGAATTAAATACCAACCAAACCTGAGACCTCCTGTAAAACCAATGGCTCTTCCCTCTCCTTATCTTCTTTGTTCCATGCTTTATACTTAATAATATTAAACAATCTGTTTATAAACTAAGAACTTAACAATATATTCAACCAATTCAATTGTTACACATCATGTAAATCAACGAGAAAACAAAATCCTGGATTAAATTCCAATATGCATATTTTGAGGAGACAAAAAACTGCGAAACTAAGTATGAATTAAAGGGCAAATAAACAAACACGTTTATACTACCTCGAATGTAAACAATTAATAGGAATACGAACAAACACCAGTTCAAATAAAGTGACAAGTAAAAAGAACAAAGATGTACGGCAGTCAGTCTAAATGTGGCTCAGAAATCACAAACAAAATGATCTTGTTTTTTCCCTGTCAAACATTAAAAAATTGTAGAAATATTCATACTTCACAAATCCATCACAGTCATAATATCACAGTAACTCATTTCGATCACTAAGTAAATTCCTGACCTCGTTAACTTAAGTCTTCTTCAAGAAGTTCTTAAATCTGCTTTCGTTATCAACCATACGAATATCTTCTTGCAAAAATTATACTGCTATAACAATGATTAATATACAAAAAAAATAAGTCAAAATGAAACGAAATGACTGTGGTATTTTGGAATTTGTAACAGCAGCATTTTTGAAATCATGTTTGCAGAGTCGATAATTGTTATACAGTTGACTGCCTTTGTTCGCCATTATTATTCATCTTAGATGAAGAAAGTGGACTCGCTGATGGTGAGTTCCGTTTACTGTCCACAAATGTAGTAGCTGCGAGAACACGTATCGGTAAAACATTGGGAGGGGGCATAAGCTCTCGATCGCTAAGCACTATCCCGTTTGACAATGTATTTACATCTGTAACACAACCCAAAGGCTTGTCATCCAAAAGTAAACCGTCGTCATCAACGCACCTGAAAAAAGTGATTATCTAGCCAATAACAATATTCTATTAAATAATTAAGATTATGATATGATATGAAACCACGAGTTTATACGTTTTCACGAAATTCAAAAATCGAAAAAGTCAGATTCCGTCCCTATCCTGTTCCTCACTACTTCTAACATCTCGATACTAAGAACACTGTACTTCTCCTCTCTTTTCACTTTTCGTGGCCGGCCTCTTTTCGGCTTTGTTTCGTTGCCATCCATTTCACCATTATTTTGTCTTCTTTTAGTACTCAACAGATTTCCACTAGATGGCAATTTTGGCAAACCTATTTGGGTCGTTAGCATCGACATACTCATGTGACTGGAAGGATCTGTCGCAGGACCTAAATAACAACTAAATTCGAACAATATTTGGGAACGCAGATTTAAAAAATCAAAATAAGGCTTAAATTTCAAAGAGACTGAAAAACTCTATTTAAAACAGAAACAAAAAAAACGGAGCAGATAAAAACGTTAGGCCAGATGGAATGGAAACAAATAAATGTGACAAAGTCGATAACCTGGAGGATAAAAACCAGAAAGCGAAGGATGGTCGGCCAAATCAGTTTTCCAATGCAATTCGGGTCCAGCTGATGGTGGTAAAGGTATTTCTCGAACCAGTGATTCCAAGAATTTAAAATGCGGAGTTTGCATTACAGCTTGTTTTCTAAAATTACATATAGACTAAAAATTACATAAATTAATAGATGATGCAGTTCGGGTCCAGCTGATGGTGGTCATATGGCCAAATTAAGTTATACATATGCTGAACTTTTAATCGAACATAACAAAAGTGTAGGGATCTAGCAATATAAGAATCAAAAAGTTACATATGTGATGGAGAGAGAGTGCGTGATGTAGAATATAAGACACACTGCGCAGCAGTTTCAAGTAGTTTCTCAGCAAAATGCTCCATAGCTCGACCAATCGCTACCGGTACTGATGCAACCATACGTCCAATTTCGTCATCACTTTGCATTACCCGTTTTACTCGAGTCTGAAATTGGAAATCTGAAGTAATTCCGAATTGATATCTATCACTTTGTGACGAAATCCGACCCCTGAAGGACATCAATACTTGCATCTCGAAATCAGATGCCACGCGAGTCTCCGAAATCAATTTTATTCGTAGGTTGAGAGAAAAGCTCCGCAGTTGAAAATCCTCAACTGACGTTTATTATGTGTAAATACGCACATACAATATGAGATTGCTGGAATAGAAGAGGAATAATCAAAATAAACATAATCATAAGGAAAAAACTGACCGGTTGAATTTTCGCACTGCTGAAACGTCGTTTACGAATAGGTGCGGGTACAGCGCCCAAGTTTGTCATACCGCTAGAACATGGTCCAACGCATTCAGAATTTCCACTGCTTTTAATATCCATCACAAAAGGTCCGGATACCTACGGAAAAGGGAAATTTCGATTGAAAAAATCGTAGATAGCGGTGCAATCCTCAAAGAATCCTGCACGTGTCACCTGAAATTATTTTATACGAGCAGAAATGAGATGGTGTTTGTTTAGCTGTATTCAATTAACTCCAACTACCACGGCTTCCACCAGAGAGAAAAGATTACATACATAGGCCCACATACTTCAAATACAGATTGCGATTCAGCATTTTATCCACGTCTTATTAAAATGTTTCACACTCTTCGTCACATTGCAATTTCTTCTCAGCTTGCGCACCATTTTGAAATTACACAATCTTTTCGAATACCACACTCCTAGTGGTATCTGTTAAACAGAGTCGACTTGGTAATTTCTAAATCATTTTGAAGAATTTCCTTCTAGCAGGGTTAACAATGGATAAGACGCTACTGAAGTAATGAAAACAGATTCTTAAGATAGAATAGTGACGAAGAACAAATGATGCAAGCTGTCCATAAAAACCCATTCGGGTCACTCAATCGCCAAAAATTTGAAAAAACTTGAACTAGTACCGAGTCATGAAATCCTTTGCTAAATGAACCTTCCATATATAAAGCGCTGTGATAATATCAAACTGAATGCCGACATAGAATGAAAAATTAACGCGTCATGCGAGTTGCGTTATGAAAAGTTCGACGTATCATCCCGCTTTCTAATGATAATTGTTGACAAAAAATAAGGAGTTAATTAATTGTACAAGTCCATAAGTGATTAAGGAAATTAAAACTGTAGTATCATAATCACACTTGTATCACTCTGAAAGATTTATGCAGGGATAATTTACTGTGATCTTTAAACAGGAAAGAGGTTGCAGTACTTGAGAAGCCAGCAATTAGTTTTGAAAATGAGAGAACGGAGATTGGTGGTCAGTTTGATCTTTTGGTAGGGAAAGCTTTTTCCCTTTTTTCAGCAAAAGTTCAATCATACATTCTTAGCTCTTCCAGTTGTGAACTGAGGGCAGCACCTGGTATATGGTATATGCACTCGAGTACCATGTTACGAACGGTACAGTAAATGTTTTACCTTACCATCTATTCGAGGACCAATCATTGCATTTTGAAGGGCCATCTCGCAGGATGATAAAGTGATCATTTTATGACAACTGAAAAGTGATGGTACAGAGTGTGAGCGGCATTTGAGAGTCGGTAGTCAAATATTCTCGGATAGATCAATATGACATGATTGCATTGCATGTAATTAAAGCCACTGACCTGAAATGACGGAACTTCTCTCATAGGAATTATAGGAAAACTGAAATATTTTTATAACATAAATTCGTTCATATAAGTATTTTTGTATTTGTACTACGATGATTATTTTCAATGATCTGATTATTGTAAAATTTTTAGCTCTCTTTGTTTCCAAGAAATAATTCATTTCATTTGTCAAATGGTCATAAAATTATTCGGCTCTTCCGGTATCTAAAAAAACTATAAAGAGGGGCTTCGAGTTGGTTAATTCTAGACTTGATTTCACTAAAACATAGTTATGTTAAACTTCACGTAAGAGATCATACATGACTTTCACTTCTGTTTCACTTAAGAACTTATCTAATTTGCCGTAATATGAAGAAAATAATGTGCTCACCTTATCTCTAATTGAAAACCAAAAGAACGCACTCATCTCCGAAAATGCGTATGAATAAAGCAATCATCGGAATAAAATCCTATCATGCTCCTTCTCTCATGTCACATGCAAATTTTTCATCGCTGTACAGAAATAGTTTAAATGACTTTTCATGTCTGGGAACTTCTCAGTGTATTATTTTCATATTGTTAGGGGTGGTTGTTATTACCACATGTTTTCGGTCTGTTTTTTTCTTTTTCTCCATTTTCTTCCTTTGACACACGTCCGTATTCTCTCATCTTTCTCCCTCCACACGTGTATGCAATCCCCGTCTTTCTGGTATGTGGAATAGAATTATGTGCAGAAAGCATAAGTTGAAGAAAAAGAGCAGTTACGGTATCATTGTATGGCTACCGCATATTCTCACTACATATGGAAGAAAGATGTTCTTACAAATAGATAAACATATCCTAAATATTTGTCTAAATCTGATCAGGTGAAATTGTTCCGGATAATTTCTAGAGCTTTTCTGTCATGATTGCTGAAAACATATTGATGATTCTTTTTTCTGTTTTATATTAACAAGAATTTAATGTGTACGTGATATTACTTAATAGCTCTACTATCTGCATCTGTCTTACTCTTTATTATTATCATGTAAATATTCCCATTATTCTTTCATTCTTGAATTATACAAATTTCCTGATATATATTTTTTGTCAGGTTTTTAATTGAGAGAGCATGAGAGATAGTCTTATTCATACCATTCATTATTCTCGATATCTTATCCAACTTACACTTGCATGTAGATCAACCGGCAATAGCTTTCGCCGCCTTTTTCACTTCCATAGTAGTTATTGTGAGTTGTTCCATTATGCGATAAGAATGGCAGCTGTTAATGATCTGTGGCCATAATGATGTAGTCTTCTTAGCTTGACCGCGAACTTCTGACACAAGCCATGCAACTATTGTGGGCAGTAGTAGCTTGTAGTATAACTCATAGTGGATTATATAAGTGAAATGTGTATAAGCGAAATGTGTACAGCGAAATGTGTATGAGAGATTTAATTGGGAACGATGGCATGATTCGATCGATCTTTTTACCTTCAATTCCGATTCTTTTATTATTTTCCTCAATTGTATAAAAATTCCCGAAGTTTTGGAGTCAAATTTTAGTACATGGTGGATTTCTCTCATCAACATTAGGGCGATTCCAAGCTTATGTTTTCCTGTGTAGTAGTGTCATCTGTCTCTGTTCCCTATTTGAAGCTAAAGCTCATATCGTTATACGAATTGGTTGTCGTCATCGGTCGCTGGATTCGTGTTTTTTAGAGTTTGAATGGAATAAGTATATACATTCATTATTAGACCTTAAAAATGCGCAATGGATTTCTTCTTTTAAACATATTTGATCAAATTGTGCAATGTGATAATTATAGAACAGTTCAATGTTAATGTCGCCAATAACGCCAAGTGAAGGAGAAAGAATTCCCGCATTTCGACCGCGCGGTCGTGGTAAAAGACAGCCAAACTCAAATGGACCTTCATGCATGTTAAAAATGGCAGCTGTTGGAGGTTGATTATTAGTTCTTTTCATTGAATATATTAATAGAGTTATTATTTGATTTTATTTGGACAAGATAAACATTGATAGAAGTGCTGGGAGGATCAGTTTTCTCGATTATCTCAAATTGCTAATCTTTTTTCATCATAGGATTGTTTGGTGTTAATGTTATCTATTGAAATCATATAGATGATGTTTGCTGAATTATCATTGATTATTCACATGATACTTCGAATCCACGTGACTCTTTAAATGTATGAGCTTGGAACAGGTGAAGAAATGGAGATGGTAGGCAGAGAGATTTGGATTGGTACTAGTTCAGAGGCGCTTTCACGGCAATCTTCAATTTCCGAGCGGATAGACACAGCGGTTTCAGTTGACACACGTTCATTGCAATCAACATTGTCTCGAGAAAATGCGTCTGCGTTGCAACTATGCATTCGTGATTCTACACCTCCTTCAGCCTCCGATGGTTCTTTTTCGGTACACATATTTAATTATAGAAATTTAGAAGATATAAGACGTGGTTGAACAGGAAGTCGGGTATGTGTAAATTGAATTTTAGTTTGTTGAAAAAACGCCGTTAGAAAATTTGTGTTTAGGCTCCTGAAGGTGCAGTGAGATGCTGTGATTTAATGCGCAGTTCAGTAATATCTGATAATTGCCATTCGCAAACATCGTTCAGTGATTTAACCGATTCCGATTTGCTAGAGATTGAAAACACGAGCATTCTTCATTCACTGGAGGTGAAGCATAGCAGGAGCTATATTCGGTCGGGAGGGTAATTCTTTTAGTCGAGATTTTTTTCGCAGTCATTTTCTTGTTTCATATAATGCGTATATACAAAAAATTTTAGATAATAAATAGTCATAATTTGAATATTAATTATTTTGTTAAGTATTAATAGAGAGGGAATGAGGCAACTGCTTTTTTAAAAAAAGATTATTAGGAATTTTAAACTCGTATTAGCTATTTCCCAGAAATTCTTGCAGTGACCATAATGTATTCCGCAATCATAGACCTGCGTCATGTATTATGACGCCGAAGTTACCACCAGCTTGTCAGCGGGAAACGGTTATTGTAAGAACGAACATCTATCCATTGGAAGTTGGAAATCGAACTGTGTATCGTTACGACGTGAGAATGTATGCGAACCGTGCGGATACATCGAAGGAACAAACCACAGACTTGTGCAAGGGCGACAGAGATGAGTATGCTTGAATGTCCTTCCATAGGGATTACGCTTCAAAATATGTTTTAGACGGTGAGGAAAATTTGTTTGGTTCCGAATGTTGAAATGCAATATCAATATTTTCTAAAATTTAAAGCTCATCTAACATTATATCGGATAATTGGCATGTAGTTAAGCTTGGAATTTCCAGTATTCTTTTTGCACTTAATTTTAGTAGTATTAAGTTATTATTACAGCTCTGGAATGATTGTACGTCATCAGAAGTGTATGCTGTTAATGAGACGTGTATTGGAATTATACCGCATTCTGAAAGATGGTGGTGCTTACTTGTATGATTTATCAAACACTTTATTCACTAATGAGCAGCTCAATAAAGAATTGGTAAATTTTTCTCATTAACTCAGTTTATTAATTTAAATTTTATCGTAATTTGAATTTAAAGCTTTTGCCTTGAGGCCCCAAGGCTGCTAAGCATTTGGATAGTCTAGTCCGAAATTTTTTCAGCTACCTCGCTTAAAGATATCGATGGAGCAGTTAACGCCAGAATTGCGTGATCTAATTGGTGCATGCGATGTTTTTATTGAAATAACGCCGTGTGCAGAAAGTGCTCATACATTCAATGTTAAAGATTATCGTGATTCAGTCACGAATGATTTGGCTCGTCAGGATCGCTCATTCAGACAGTTTTTTGAAATTCTCACAAATCATAGTGCTTTGCAAAAGTATGTGTTTTGATATTAAGTCAATCTATTATAATTCAAGGTCGCTTTCCTTTGCAATATGTTAATCAGGTTTTTTACGGCTTCTGCTGAGATTTTTGTGACACTGCCAAAAGTCAGTCAGGTAAAGACTGCGAAATAATTGTGTCATGTCCTACTAGATATAAGACTTGATGGCAGTTTCGTTGCACATTGGGTAGTCAGATGCATTTTCCAGAAGTGATTCTTTTAACTCGTTTGAATTAAATAGTGTGTCTCGTCATCGTCTTTTTATTTCTGTATCAAAGTTACATGTTATAGAACTTTATTTGGATTTGTGTATGTTTCAATTTAATTGAAATTATTTAACAAAAATTGAAGGGGAACGCACTATGCATTTGGTTGTGGTAAACTGTTTTTGGTGAATGGTAAGAAGTATAAACTTGAGAAACAGTCGTTGAGTGAGAGTAGAACTTTGGTCACTGGTATTGATAAGGGAATCCGTATTATCGAACGATCGAATGGCAGTATCATCCCAGCACTTGTCATTGACTGTATGATTCTTTTATTCTTTTGAAGTTGTCAATAAAATTTTCAGATGTTTGGATTCACAATAAAGTTTTTTGAGCTGTGAAGTGTAAAGTTCTTTTCAGTAAAAAAAGCTGCATTTTTTGACGCAGTTCCATTGGCGGATATGATCCATCAAGTATTGATGAAAAATGATTCGTGTTCCCCTATTCCTCCTCTGGATGCAAATCTTTTCAATCATTTTGTACGCAAACTAAACGATATTATTCGAGGTATAATTTTGGAAGAAGATACAGGCATTCGTTTGAGAAGAATCACTAAATTGTCACCACTCCTTGCAATGTTACTCTTGTATATAGGTGGAAAATTGTAAGAGTTTTTGAAGATAGATTGTTCGGCTAAATTTTTTTCAGATCTTCGATTGGAACATTCGAACTGCACCAATAAGTCATTCCTAGCATCTGGTTTGTCAGATAAACCCATTGGACAAATTAGGCATGCTCGTTCTTTTTCCCCTTCTGCGCTTCGCTTATATTTATCTGTTTTGCATAATTTTTGTGTTTAAAGTTATGTGCATTATAAAAACTTCTCATTAGCATTGCATTTCAGACTTTCAGTCGGCAAAAATGCGCCACTGATTCCAATGCTACAGTATTATAAACAGCGAGGTTATCGTATTCGGTATGCTTGTTCTCAAAACTTTTGCAGACTTCTATATTATATTGCAATGTGCCTTCTTGCTTAATTGAGTCTTCTTAAGTTGTATATTCAAATCACTTGTTCACCAATAAATAAAATTCTGAGCAATCATAAAAATGATTTATACTTATCGCCCCTGAAATCTTCGATTTAATATAAAATGTGTTTTTATGCAAGTTGCTGATCGAATTTGACAAAAATAAATTGTTTAAGGTCAGATTGGCCAGCTGTCCGTTTGATTACGAATTTCGGCACTTCATATTTTCCGATTGAAGTATTGCGAGTTGCACCCTGTCAGAGAGTACCAGTGAGCAAGCAGACATCGTCGCAGATGAAAGATACAATCAAAGTACAATTTATTTATGTTATAGGAGATGTAGGTGACGTAAATTTGAAATTGAGGAATAGTGAATTATGGGTTGCGAGTTTTTTTGAATGTTACTTCACAATACTGCACGCCATTGGAGAGCTGACATATAAATATTCTTTCTCTTGTGCTTGCATTTAGTCAGGTTCGTTGTTTTTAATGTGAAATAGGTTCCTTGCAGGAATGTGCTATGCTCCCGCACGCACGTTTCCGCGATATTGCTCGAAATTTACAGGCACTTGATTTAGATGAGGCAACTCATTACAATCCATTTATGGCCGCTTTTGGAGTACGAATTAGTTCAACTCCGATTACTGTAAGTTTTGCATTTTCTCCTAATCATCCAGTTAAGTTCTTTTTTGCCGGCCTTTCAACTAAATTAATTACAGGTTGAAGGTCACCGTCGCCTTGCACCGAAAGTCCAATATTTAGACACAGAAGGTGGGACAGGTGTCATCGACGTCGATACCAAAAATGTAAGAGAATTGTAACTTCAAGGTCTTTAAACTAAAAGAATTTTATGTGGATTTTGATCATATTTTGTTTTATTATAGGCGAACTGGCGAATGATTGGGAAGCAGTACTTGGTTGGGGCACGTCTTCGCTGTTGGTTTATACTTTACGATGACGCGAGAGATGGAGATATGGTTGTGTGAGTTATTCTTACATATGAAACTAAATTCATTATTTTGCTAAACAAGATTTTCAGTATATCAACTGCATCCGGGATCTACTGGTGATGAAGTTATCCGTAAAATTTTAGGGCATTTGCAAAAACTCTGGTTCGCGAATGTTGCAAGAAAGGTATACAGATGGTGGATCCTGTCATTAAAAATGTGCAATTTGAAGAACTGGAAACTTGTTTTAAGCAGATTCGTGAAACTTATCCGGATGAGCGAGCATTTGTGATGTATATTGACTCCCGTGATGATACGCATGGTTTCTGTTACCAGTCAAATATTTAATACACTTTATAAAACGGCTCGAGAAGAACCAATAATTTTAAAATTACATGAAATAGGGATTTTCTTACGCGAACTTAGGTGTCGTTGTAGTCTAAATAATGGCTTTATATTCAGAAATTGATTATTAATGCTTTCAGATAATTTAAAATTATATGAAGCTCTTCATCACATAGTCACACAGCATATACAAGGATCGAGGGCTCGTGAGGCACCGAAAAAAGTTGCGACTTTAGAAAATATCGTTAACAAGTTAAACTGCAAGAATTTCGGACAGTGTTATGGCGTTGTACCAGAATCATTTGCGTATGCTGTGCTCTTACTCGAAAGCCTACATTTTCCAAATTAGTTTTTGATTTGAATGTTGTAAATCAGCTTTATATATTTTATTGGTTGCATATGTTATTTAGAGCGTTTTCCAGAACTAACAAATGGATCTCCACTGGAAAAACCCTTATAATCGGTTACGACGTATGTCATCCAGATCCCCAGCCAAAACATGAAAGAAGAATGCGGATGCCACCCAGTCAGCCAAGTGTTCTTGGAGTTCGTACTACCATAATTGTTGGTAGTGTACTATAGCAATTAACAGGGTGGGGTACGAACGAATGACTAAATTCAACTCCACGAAGTGGATAAAATAACCATTGATTTTCAGATTAGTTTTAATGGAGCACCTTGTCCAGAAACATTCATTGGTGATTATTCATTCCAAGAACCTCGTAAAGAGCAAGTAACAGGTTCCATTTTGGAGGAACGGATTTACTGGATTTTGAGCCTCTTTTATGGCAGTCGTAATGGTATACTTCCCGAAACTGTTATTATCACTCGTGATGGCGTTTCTGAAGGGCAGTTCAAAATGGTGAGTCCTTAAGAACTTTGTTCATTTTATTGCTTTAAGGTGTGTGATTTGCTTATAAAAATATTTTGTGACATCTTGAGCTGCGGATCCATGCGTCTGAAATATTTAAGGTGATGGAAGACGAAATTGAAGCCATTCGTCAGGGAATGCGTAATTTTGGAAAAGCGGAAGCTGGGACTGATAATTACTCACCGAATATAGTATGCATCATTGCTTGCAAGAGGCATAACAAACGTTTTGCAATTGAGAATGGTTAATTTTACTTTTGAAAGTTTAAATAATTTTAATCAAAAATTATGAAACGTTGTATTGGCAAATTATTTCAATCATGTGTATCCAAATTTCAGGTCGCTTTTTGGAAAATTGTTTGCCGTTGACAGTGATTGACAGGGATATTACACGCCCAGATACCACGGAATTTTTCATGCAGTCACATAAAATCATAAAGGTCTTCCTTCTATTAGGAAATTTGGAGGATAAATTAGGTTAATGTAGGTCACGATGGCCGTAGTGTAGTGATAGGATTGAATTTCTCGTCTTACATAGAAATTTTCGTGAAATTTCAGGGTACTGGAAAGTTGCCTGCGTATTCAATGCCCATCAATGAAGCAAATTTAACCATGGACGAAGCACAGTCGCTGATGATGGCTTTGTGTTTTACTCATCAAATTGTTAATCAAGCAATTTCAATTCCAGAACCAATCTATCAGGCAGATGAGTGGGCTAAAAGAGGGCGTAACAATTTCAGGGCTATGTTGTAAGTTACTGAGTGGTGTTTCGCATTTAATGTCTTTTTAATAGTCAGAAGAGTTTTTGATCATCACTGAGTAGGGTTTTAAAAATAATCGGTAACCGTTGCTTATGTGTGTTTAATTATGCACACTGCTAATTCATTTACTTTAATTTCCGGTTTAGGCGCTTAAAATTGGGAAAATGGAGAGACCATATGAATTAATATTTATGCTCTAGGCGGCGTGTTGGTGGTAAGGAGCGTTTACCAACATTGGAGTGTGGAAGCGTTGACTGGAATCGCGTCACACGACGCCTTTGTTATATGGATACTGGACTGGAATTGACACGAGCAAATGCATAAGAAAGAAATTGATGTCTTTCACTACTTGGATTTAAATTTGCTTTTGAGAAAGATTTTTCGTGCCAATACTGTTATTATAATTCTGCCTTTTATTGTCAGTAGTGCAATGACATCTCCTTTTCATGTTTTCCTTATCATCTCTTTTTATTATCTCATCCATCGCTTTTATTGAGATTGAAAGGATCGCGTTATAATTTTTAAAGCGCATCCTAACATTCATTTTCCTTTGTGCTTTCGGATCCAAACGTATTATTGCTATTTTTTTTCTATCTGAAAAACAAAATGCCATGTTTTAGTGATGTTCCATTAAATATTGTCCTTTACTGTTATGCTTTTGGTAATAAGAGTTTATGCGATTTAAATTAGAATTCTACAAATTTTTGTAGAAGAAATTTCTTATCTGTCTCTCTACATGACTTATGTTGCTAACGCACTTGAATCTTCATTTTATTGGAAAGAAATTCGTATTTTAATTCCATTGCCCTTCAGTATCGTTGTATTTGAACAACGCTGAATAAATAAGGGAATTTTATAGCCTTGAATTTTGTATTTCGATAGGTTGATGAGAGATGTATTTCCGGTAAAGTGAAAGGGGGCGAGTCTGCCACGAAGCGACTGATTTTATGCAGCTCTTAATTGCTATATCCTTTATATCATGGAGGAAGTGTAGGGAGTTGACAAACTTTACGTCTACGGAGTATCCCCGAATTCGTACTTCTTGGGTTGAACCGTGGGTGTGTGTGCCTGACTCTACATGCTGATGTAAATTCGTTGTTTTCATAACGACCCGGAAAGCGTGACACAGGGTTGGTATAGATGGTATTCTACTTTAGGCGCTCTAGAGGAGGGTTCGGGAGGATGTGAAATGAGGGTGGAGTTGTGACAAGGGGCGATTTCGGGAAAGAGTGTGGGAGGTTGAGTTTGTGATGCTGATCATTTTTCGCGAACTTGTGGTTCGGTCTTTCCCGACAACACCAATATCATAAGATCATTATACTCTCTTTCAGGGCTAAATGATGGATGATTTCGAAGAGATACCGGGTAATAAGCCGCTCCGGTTACCAAAGAAAGCGGCTAAAGTGAAAAATAAAGTATGTCATTATGGAAAGCAAATTCTTCAATGAATGCTTCAGTTTTACTTTCAGTTCTTGATATGAATTGGATGTATAAATTAGTAAAAATTTTGCTTTCCTCGCAGTCAGTGACTGAGTTTCTACTTTTACAGTCGATTGGTTATTTGTATTTAATAGTTGCTGATAGATTTTCCACTTCAAGTTTTAACCAAAGAAATTGTGATGATTTGGTTTATTTATTTGTTTACACTTGTAAATTCAGACGTTCACTACATTTTTATCAATACTTTCAGGCTCCAGCAGCTCTTCAAATAACAGCGGAGCAATTGTTACGTGAAGCAAAAGAACGTGACCTAGAAATTGTTGCGCCACCACCAAAAACTAAAATATCTGATCCGGAGGAGCTAGCCGAGTATCAGAGGAAACGTAGGTACGTGTCGAAAAAGTTACCATCAAATTACACGTTTCGTTTCGTAGAAAATATTGTTTTAAATATAATCATAAGGAAATGAAATATCAAATTCAGTTAAAGTTTCGGACCTTTGAGTTTAAAATTGTTCGAAATTTTATTGCTGTTACTGATCAAGTATGGAACATATGGGAAAGTCAAATTTTTAGTGCATTTTCAGAAAGGAATTCGAAGATAACATCCGTAAAAATCGTTCACAGATAGCAAACTGGGTAAAATATGCGAAATGGGAAGAAAATATAGGTGAAATGCAAAGGGCCCGTTCAGTGTTTGAACGTGCACTTGATACTGATCATCGTTCTATCACGCTGTGGCTACAATACGCAGAGATGGAAATGAGGCAAGTTCTGCGTTTCTTTCAGGGTAGCAGCTTAGCTGAACCTGATGTAAAAAGCCTGCTATCTGTCATTGCTGATTGTATTAAAGTAGTTGTGGAATAGACATAGTTTTTATGAAGTTTTAGGAACAAACAAATTAATCATGCGCGAAACATTTGGGATAGAGCAATCACTATTCTGCCTCGAGCTACGCAATTCTGGTTGAAATACTCTTACATGGAAGAATTGGTCGGAAATATACCTGGTGCAAGACAAGTAAGAGTCTTTATGTTTTAGTCGGAATGAATGCCCCATTTTATTTATTCAGAATTGTTACTAACAAATATTCATTAATAGGTTCATGAAAATGGATGAGGACAAACTTACTTGTATCCATAATCAATAACAGAAGTTCCATATGGTCCCATACTTTATACAATTTAGCTTAGGTCTTCGAACGGTGGATGGAATGGGAGCCACCAGAGCAAGCTTGGCAAACATACGTTAATTTCGAGCTGCGCTACAAAGAAATCGATCGTGCACGTACTATATGGCAGCGTTTTCTTCACGTTCACGGACATGATGTGAAACAGTGGTTACGTTATGCGAAGTTCGAAGAAAGATTCGGGTACATTGGAAATGCTCGTGCTGTAAGTGTTTTTGTGTAGATCGCAAATTCTCATTCCACTGTTTGAAAACTGTGGTTTCTGATGACAAAAAATGACTAAGGAAAGTGCACAGTAGCATGTTTTGGTTTGGACCAGTAATTGTTTAACAAGTGTATAGCTCAAATCGATATGTAATTTACACACAAAAGTTCACTGAGTTTAATTTCATGCAAATTCAAGGTAAAATCAAAGTAGTATGCTCAAAATCATGCAATATTGTTACTTTCTTTACAAATTGATGGTACAGGTTTATGAGCGAGCATTGGAATATTTTGGAGAGGAAAATTTAAGTGAAACTTTGTTGATTGCATTTGCCCAGTTTGAAGAACGACAGAAGGAACACGAAAGATCAAGAGTTATCTACAGGTATTTTAACCGTAATTTTTTAAAAAATTTTCACTTTTTATTTAGTGTGTGGGGAGTGCAATTATTGTTCTTATGTCGGGTTAGTGGGTAGCAGTAAATTTAGATATTATACGATTGATTGATTTTAGGCCAGCCAAAATTAAAAGTGAATTTGCCCCTTGGCTGAATCATTCCTGTGGTTTGCAGATATGGATTGGACCATCTTCCGGCTGATCGGACTGGTGAAATATTCAAATTCTATACCATACACGAGAAAAAATATGGTGAGAGGGCGGGAATCGAAAATGTAATTGTTAGTAAGCGTCGCCATCAATATGAAGAGGTAAATTTTCTTAAATTTCTTGAGAACTGTAAAAATAGTGGTACTTGACGTTTTTTTTATATATCCTTGCTTTTATAAAACAAGTTTTCGACGTAACAGATAAGGTTTTTTTGAAATTACTGGTTGTACCCCCAATACAACTGGTCTATTTCAGCAAATTGCTGAAAATTCGTATAATTACGATGCATGGTTTGATTATATACGTTTGTTGCAAAATGAGAAAATTCATCATGAAGAGATGGAAGATACATTTGAGAGAGCTATAGCTAATGTACCTCTACAACCTGAAAAGAGGTATTTCTTAATTTATTTGGTAATTTGAGTAAACCGTGATATAGATATGAATCCAGTAGATTATGGACTGCAGTTGGAAAATGTGGTAAGTTACTTTTATTTGGAAAATTTATCTATTTTTTGGACAACAGTAAGGTAGAAGACGTTATTATGGTAGCCATTCAGGTAAAATATTTGGTAAATATAAAATTTATAATGCATGAAATTTTTTTTACAAACAATTTTAACAATGCAGTCAACTTTTTCGTCAAAATTGTCGCTTTCTGTTGGGCAGGTATTGGCGGCGATATATTTATTTGTGGATTAATTACGCGCTTTACGAAGAATTGGATGTTGGTGACATGGGGAAAACACGAGATATTTATAGAGTTTGCCTTCAAGTGATTCCTCACAAGAAATTCACTTTTTCAAAGATATGGGTGATGTTTGCTTATTTCGAAGTGCGACAACTTCGCTTATCTGATGCACGTAAAATAATGGTGTGTTTCAAAATGGTTTTTAGGAATCCTTCATCTGAAATCAAATTTGATTTTGTAGAGTTAGAGTAAATGCTATAAGGAATAAGTCAATTGATTTGAAGTGAAATTTCGAATTAATAAGATTCGTTGAAGTATTTTTAATTAATATGCAAAAATGCTACTTTGCTCAAAGAATTATATTTTTATGATTAAGAATGGGCAGTTATAGGGAAATGCAATTGGAATGTGTCCTCGAAATAAACTTTTCCGAAGTTACATAGATCTTGAATTGCAACTACGTGAATTTGATCGGTGTCGCATTTTATATGGAAAGTTTCTGGAATACGCTCCGGAAAACAGTAATACTTGGATTAAATTCGCAGAAATGGAAACGCTTCTCGGCGACGTTGACCGCGCACGCGCAATTTTCGCCTTGGCTGTCCAACAGCCTGCATTAGATATGCCTGAGGTTTGTTCATAAATTACCGCCTTCAAATTTGGAAAGTGGTCTTGCAGAAATAGAATGGGTTTTGGAAATATTTCAGATTTTCAATTAAAGTTTATTGTAGGTTTTATGGAAAGCCTATATTGATTTCGAAGTGAGTCAAGAAGAATACGGTCGAGCTCGACAGTTGTATAGTAGTCTTTTGGAGCGGACGAACCATATAAAAGTTATTTTTCGATTTTTTAACTACTTACTTCTGATAAGATTTTTTCAGGAAAGTTCAACTTCAAATCTTTCTTCCATCATGCCTCATCCCTCTTTATTTGGCTTTGGGTTTAAAAATTGGAAAGATAGTCAACAAAAAATATTAATAAATTTAGTTCAGCTCCGGTTCTTCAAAAAAGAAAAAAAATTTCACAGTAGCGGTGAATAGAGTTCCCTGCTTTACAATTCTTTCAGGTGTGGATAAGTTTAGCGGAATTTGAATTATTAGTAGGTGATGTGGAGGGCGCACGCAAAACATACGAACGCGCTAATAGGAATCTAGTAAGTAGTGAAAAAGAAGAAAGGTTGTTGCTTCTCGAATCATGGATGTTGTTTGAAACTAAACACGGCAATGAGGATTCTGTAGCGGCGGTGAGCAATTTTATTGATTTCGAGAGTATTTATAAATAACATATTCATTTGTACAGCTAATCTAAACTAGTCGATTAAGTTACGATCTCTGTTTAGCTTTAGATTCATGCTTCGTACATTTATTTCAAGAAATTTGTGCCATTTACGTCTTTTAGCTTTCTCAATCAAAACCATTTTAAAGAGAGGAATTTTTTATCTGTATCAGAACCATCGTTAGCGTGTTTTTTGCCGTGACTGTCCAAGGGGCAGGCCGTGACTACGGTTAACTATGGTTTATCTTAGAAATACCTCATTTTTAGTTCTATATGGTCCACTCATATCTTAATGTTGTTGATGACATACAACATATGTTATCGTACTTCATCTATTTTGAGCTTACAATAGAATTTGAACAGCTACCATATAAATTATTGTACATTAGTGTAATGGAAAGAAAATCAAGGGATAAGGCTTATCATCTATTAAACTTGTCGTTTCCTTGTATAAACAAGGAGAGCTTGTTCCACGGAATCCTCTATGTGACTTTAAAATCTTTCATTTTTATCCACATCTGACTTCTTATTGTTCTTGATCAAAATTTATAAAACATGAAAATAATTTCCCAGGTTTCTCGTCTAATGCCAAAAAAAGTGAAAAGACGTCGTCAGATCCAGACCGAGGATGGTGTGGATGCTGGTTGGGAGGAATATTTCGATTATGTATTTCCAGACGAACAAAGTAATCTTGATTCCAAATATTTTTTAATATTCAAATGTATCGTTTTCTTGCGTTGTTATATCACATGATCAAAAATTGCCAATCGTTTCATTGTCCTTATTCTAGCTTCAAAAGGCACCATGAAATTGTTCGAAGCTGCTCGAAGATGGAAGGAGAAACTTACACAAGTAGCTCTATCAATTGAAAAAGACGTTGACAAAGATGTGGAAGACAGTGATATCAAAGAAGAGGCAACAGAAAGAGAGATGAAAGTGCGTGAGAATGATTCAGATACTGACATATCATCGACATCCTCCTCGTCATCGTCAGATAGTGATTCTGAATCAAGTTATGAAACAGAGGATAGTGATTCGGATTCAAATTCTGAAAATCTTGAATACGTGCGCAAGAAAGAATAGAAAGATAGGGGTTAATGGTTGTTTTCATTGCTGCGATCTTTTGACTTTCAGTGTTTTATTTTTGGTGAAATGTTTGTATATATCAGTCGAATTTTGCATGTATCCGAGAAAAATGAAGTGAAAATTTTTTTGCATCTGCTCTGTTTTTTAAATTTGCTTACAATTTTTCATAGATTTATCTCGCTATTCGATAAAATAAATTCATATTCAGGTCAGATTTTTGTAGGATTGATTTTCTTCGTATATTTTAAAAATAGTTTGGCGGGTTTTATGCCCATCTAATTTTTCCTAAATTCTTTGGCGTGACAGTTTTACCAAGCCAGGTATAATAAATTTTCATGTTTTACTAAGCCAGCTTACAATAAATCTTCATACAAAAATCCTTACTTTACTGGTTTTATCTTTTGTAATTAGCAATATGGGTTTATTTATTTTGGAATGATTGAAAATTATGGTTTTTCCAATTCTGGAAAAAGTTGGTTATTGAGGCCAGTCTCCGGCAATCGCATTTCAATTACTTAGCCGAAGGTTACTGAATTCTTTATGATGTTAAACTCGCTGCGATGGTTATGTTAGCTTAAATCTAGCAGGTTTGTATAACTTTTGACGTATTAGTCGAAGAATGCAGAGTATTATACGTGGGATTGTTCAATTTTTTGCAGCTGAAAAGTAGTTTTTTCCAATCATTAATTTCCCTTCGTTAAATATTTGCTCCTGCTTCACTGACTGATTATTGGATTATATGTGTTGAATGTATGCGCTGTATAAAGACTTTGTTTTTGCTCCTGATATTTTCAATGTTAAACTACTGATCTCGATTGAAGTAATTTGGGATTTAGAAATCTAAGATTGTCTGATATTTGGGAATAAAGCTTAAGTGTTTTACTCCATGGCAAAATCGTCAGCTTCTTGATTCTCATTTCACTAGTCCAACATAGGAACTGAAATATAAATGGTATGCAGCAAAGCAGTGAATATTGGTTCCTTCTGTCATTTTGTTCAGTTTTTTGGTGGTTCTCTGAAGATGACAGATGAGGAAAATGCGCAGAAACAGTGAAGATCATCTGTCGTATCGGTAGGTTTTTGCATAATCTTGCACAGTTAATCGGATTGCTTTGCATTTGCTGGGAAAAGGAAGTAGGACGTCAGTTAACGTCGATATAAACAAAAGTGCATCTTATTGATGTGAAGGCTAGGAGTGGCAGCAAATATTGTTGGTGAACTGACTGAGAAGGAACTGACCAAGAATTGGTTAACCTATTCTGTGGTTTTTTGAGAGGCTAGACTTGATACCGACTAATTTTTCCTTTTTTTTTTGAAAATCACGGTGGTTGTAAAAATTTAAGCAATCATGTTGACTTTACACCTCGTGTTTTGCTGTTTCGTAGTTAGCATTGAATTTTTTTTTGCATCACAGAACCAATTTCCTGTTCCGAGTAATCTTATTAGGTAGCCCTTATTGTAAAAATTATTTCGTAATTCAAAAAAGATTTGTATCATAGGGATGAATTTTAATTCACTTTTAATGGTTAGATAAATAATAAAGTCTATGTAAGGAATAGAAGAAAGAGTGGATGCTTGGTTTATTGCTGTTCTCAAAGCAGATTTGAGTGGTAGAACAACTTTTCAGTGAGGAGTGTCCGAATGAGTGTTCCGGAATGAAGTATTTTTTATGGACTAGGGAGTGCTTCGCTTTTCCCAGTTCAGTTTTCATTTGAACTGCAAATTCTCTTATCTGTTAAAACTGTTGCTTAACTGTTTCTTTCCTTCTCCTTTTAGACTTGAAATAAATTGCAGCGAAGAATATAAGTACAATAAGGCACTTGCTTATTCTTTTCCTTTCGGTCTACCAACATATTCATTAAAAGGCACAGCTGTAGTTGCTCGAATTTAGATTTAAACTTTTGCAAATAAGTTAAAGATTTATATTATAAGTAATTATTTAATATATATTTCAAATTTCTGTTAAAAGTTGTCGGAAAGAAAATTCAGAAAAGTCTCTTGCTTGTTTTTAAGTTTTTATTGGTTTTTGAAAGGAGTGAATTAATGGCAGATTGAGAGATCTAACAGCTGGGTTTTTAGTATCACTAAATTTCTCACTTGTTTTGTCGTAGTATTTGACACCGTTCATCAAGAATCAAAGCAATGAAGTAGTGACATTGCTTCTATTACAATATCGGGATTATAAGCAAATATGAAAGTTATACATATGAAATCTTATGCTCATCTCAGGTCTTCAAGCTTATTTTTTTGGGTACATATGAACATTACATAGCAGAAATTATTGAATGCAGTACAAAAAAATTCCTTATTAACAATGTCAGCTACTTTTAGTTGAAAGATGAAATGATATATTCAAATAACTAAACCGTGATTGATTCCTGCCCGGTATGACACCTGACCAAGAAAGTGACTACTAAGATAGTGTAATCGTAAAAATCAAATCTAAAACTAATAATAGAAGTAAAGCCGGGATTGCCACTCCAGTTATACAATGTTTCATCCAACTATTTTAATGGTTTTCTTCCGCCAATTATATGAAATTCTTTTTTAGCTATGCTGGCATTGTATTTAAATGACTTTTGGCTCATTCGGTTTTTCTTCATTCTCTTGAGTTATGGCACTGTTTCGATTCCTGTAGTTCTATTGGTTATTTATGTTCGTCGAAAAACTACCGGTAAGGTATTTTTCGATGTTTTTTTTTTTAATTTTATAAGTATGTCACTGCATATTGGTTTATAATGAAGTAATATAAATTATTATTGTCCGATAGATTATTACAAAACTCTTGCACTTAGTAAGCTTTATTCCAGAAGGTAGTTTCGAGTCTGCAACACTGTTTCATTCATTTCTACAAAGGTTTGCTCTTGGAAAACCTGAATATGAATTGATTATTTCCGACTCTGTAAAATTGACTTCAGTCGTTTCGCGGAAAAAGAATCTCCGCAATGATACTTTCCATCTTATTTTATGCTTTTCAAGTCTTCAAGCTACTCTTGTTTCAATGGGTTATATTCAAGAACGGATTATGACACAGGTTCTTAAATTTTATTGTCATAGTTTAATTTTTTGGTTTAATGCTAATTCACAACATATCACTTGGATTGATATTTTTGAGCCTCTAATTGATCCCCGTGGAATTTTTTGCAGAAGTTGACTACTCAACACATCAATTTTTGCTTTCAGCATAAATATGTTTTCTGCATAAATTGCAAAGATTTGTATGAAGTGCATTATTAAAAATAAAAGGTATTTGATGAAAAAATAGGTAGCTAAAGATGTTCTTTTAAAATGACTTCTTTCTGGATGTTACTGAAATATTTTTCAGATATTAAGGTTGGAAGAATTATTTTTATTCTAGGCTTACTTATCAACTGTGGATAATCAGCTAAACAAATTTGAAAATACACAATTTCTTGTTTTCATGAATCGTGTTTTTGCCATTGTCCTATGTGCAGCTTACTTAACTTCGAATTGGAAAAGGTTTTTCCGTAATTTGTCTTTCGGAAATTTCACGGAATTCATTGAATAGTTTCTTACGATTTAGAAATAATTTATAACAAATAAGAATAAAAGAGACAAAAGCCATAGGGCTGTGATAATTGACAAATTATGAACATAAAAGTCAATAGTGAGACTAATATATTACAGAGAACCTCCCCATATTCCACCGTTTTATAAGCATTCGTTCACGTCGTTTTCCAATACACTTTCATCCTGGTGCCAATACGAGGCACTGAAATTTGTTTCATTTCCAACTCAGGTACTTTTCAGAAATTAGTGACGCTCAAATAAAAAGATGATGAACAACTATAAGCTTTTGATATAAAAATAGCCCATCAAATGTGCCGGAAAAGGGAAATCTTTAGTAGGATTTGGGAGTTATCAACTTTCTTGTGATTAAAATTTTTTAAATACAGTATTTTGAGACAGTATGCAAAGCATCGAAAGTGCTGCCAACGATGTTGATGGGGTTCGTTGTCAGAGGTGAGCGTTATAAATATGGCGAGTGCGCTTGTGCTGCTATGCTTGCATTTGGAGCGTCATTATTTCTTCTGTCAAACTCTAAGGGACTTGGATCCTATGGTATTGTTTAAAACATATTTGATAGTAGTGATGGAAAGAGAAAAAAACAAGTGATTGAACAGGTGCCGATAGTTCCAAAAAATTGATATAATAAGCAAACGATTTATTCTGAAAATGGATAAGCTTATTTTATTTTATGGCTTTCTAAAAATAGAAATGTGAAGTGATAAAGTAGAAAATCGAAACAGGAAGTGAATGAGTGAAAAGATTCAGTCGGTAGCATGAACTTTGCCAACTTTTGTGAAATACCTTGCTGTTTCTGTCGTAAATACAAAAAAAAACTTTATGAGATCAGTTTGCTGGTTTATGCTGAACACTTCATTTTCTTAATTCTTTTTCAAAGCGTATGCGGGCAAAGCGATAATTTCCTCATATTGTAGCGGTTTTATCTTCTGATCGTGTGACTACTGTTTCTGGGATTTGTTTGATGTCTGGTTATCTTTTATTTGATGCTTTCACTTTGAATTGGCAAAAGAAACTCTTTGATGTTCGTCCACGAGTTTCCAGATACCAGGTTTTCTAATGAAATAATTCTCTTTGATGAAAGGTCATAAAATCATTAACTTTTATTAATCGAATGTTGAGGATTGACATAATATGTGATCATGAGTTTCATTTTTTTAGTTTTCATTGCGTTAAGAAGTGATGTTGTATTGTTGAATGATATTCAATAAACTCCACTAAGAAAGACTTTTGAAAATAAATAAAGAATCGAAGTTGTGCAGTAACATTTTCTTTTAAATGAAAAATTACTATAATAAATGCAATCATTCTGTTTGTCAATCGTATTCATTCATTTATCTTTCTTCAGATGATGTTTGGCGTAAATATCTTTAGCATGATGTTGTGCTTTGTAACGCTTGTCGAGGAAGGAACGTTTTTGTCACCATTCCGTTTTCTAGTCACCCACGAAGGGTTTGGCCGTGATATATTTTTATTGTCTTTGTCAAGCGCTTTAGGACAGGTTTATAAATCTTTTTTAAAGAAAATGAAAGAGAATAAGGGTAAATTTATATCTGGTTACTCGTCGCACTTGAAATACTTTTGTCGTTCATTGGTTCAATACTTCGGGAAATGAAAGGGTCATCTGAAACTCCATACTACTTTTTTAGAATTATTTGTATCTTAATTTCTTTATTACCTTACGGGAGCCATTTACATTAAAACGTAATTTTAAAAATCACTGATTTTTTCCAAATTTGTTAACTTAGTGTGGTTTTTCTCGCTACATCCTTATTGCTTTATTGGAATTGCTTAAGTAATTCTATCTATATTTTCTTTAGATGATTATTCTAGTTTGTTAAATTCACTGCGTGACCTCTATGCTTGAGGCATAACTTTTCAAGTCATTAAGATTTGAATTCTTGTTTTTTGAGGAGTTAGTATTATGAAATTTTTTTCAGGTTGCAATTTATATGACCATTGAACGATTTGGCCCTGTGATATTTACGGCTATGATGACACTACGGCAGATACTTTCCATATTACTTTCAGTTGTGGCTTATGATCACCCGATATCTGTTTGGTCTATATTTGGCTTGTTGATAACATTCACTGCAATTTTTGGCACTATTTATATTCGGCATCATAAGACTTTACAGACTTGACATTGAATTTTGTATTACTCAATTTGAAATTTAAAGCTTATAACAACTACTGGGGGTAAGTTGGGTTATGTTTTTGAAAGTCGAATTTTTTTTTCTTATGTTAAAATCTGGAGTGGCTCCATTTCATTTTTGATTATTTAGTGTGCTAGGGAGAATAAGCGCTGATGATGTAATTGGTGAAAATTGTATTAGTTTTAATATTGTTTTTTTTTTCTCAAACCGAAACAAAAAATTCATTTACCATAAGGCAAAAAAAAACTCTACCTTCCCAGTTCCAGATGAGAGAACTTTTAATGTTAATCCTTTTCATTTGTTTTATATTTTCATTGGTTTGAAATTTATTAAATTTATCTGATCTATATGGCATATCAGACTTTTTTCAGGTCCGGGATTAAAGGTCTTGCCCTTTGTCTTGGTTTGGTTCTGACCAATAATTAATTTATTATTCTAATTTATCATATAATTTTAACTTATATTTCCAATTTGCACCATAAATACTTTTTCCGTTGGTATCTCTTTCATTTTTTCATATCATATTCATGCCTTATATTTTATTAAATGATAGAATCCCGAGCCAATTCTGGAAATCTATGCGCAGGTGAAAAAAGAGTATCTTACACTCCCACCATTCATGAATTCAGCTAGCAAGAAACTCTCAACTCCATTGGAAGTCACAATTTTGGAGGCAAGTAACATTTCAAAGAAAACGAGTTTCGAATAAATATGAATAAACAATCGTATGAAAACATGGCCTCAATTTTCCCACATCTTATATGTGTTGAGAAAATCGCGAATTAAATTGACTTTTAAATGTTGATTCCATATGAGCCCCTCCGACTGTATTTTTTAGTTTCAACACTATTCAGAACTTTAACCTGGAACCACGACAGCCAGATCAGCTCGATGGACGTTACACTAAATGTTATTTCAAATTATTTCAAAACATACAGAATAATAAATAGTGATGGAGATCGCTTGTAAAATGAGAACCTTGGATCGTAAAAAAAGTGGGACAAAAGAAGACAGTGGGAATTCTATAGGAAGACTAGGACAGATATCTCAAATTCCTTTGAAAGCTGATTTTTATACCTCAATTTTCAGTTCCATGGAGAATCTAAATAAAAATCAATACAGTGGAAGAATTGCATAAACTGAACAAGACATGAATACATTCCATTCCGGGCGCGAAAAGATATAAAAGAATTGCAAATTTTCAAAATACGAAAAGAAGTATAAAGTACATTAAAAATAGTTGATGATGTCTCTAGAAAGATTCTTCCAAGTAACAAGATGTTTAGCAAGAAGGGAGGACTCTCAATGGCTGTCATTAATTTCAATTACTAAGTCGATAAATTTCACTGCTTTAGTGAACCCAGCCAGAAATCCTACAGTTTCGTAGCATTCTGCGTTAACTTTAACTCCTAAGATTGGTTTAATTTCCTATTAATCAAATAAATGGCACTATACAAGAAATATTATCACAACACCTGCACTTTAGTATTTGCTATCACAAAGGTGACTGTGGCAAAGATAAAAAATGACAATGAAAGCAAATAAAAGTGCGCAGCTACATATTAAATTTTGCAATTTTATTTTATATGATTTAAAGTTATTATAAAAATCCAAAAAAAATGCGAGATTCGTTTACGGACGAGAAGCTCCCGTATCATAGTCTTTCTAACTACGCCTTAGAATTAAAGCTTCAAACTATTTTGATGATATAATTTTTTCGACCAAGAAAAATCAACCCATTGAACTCATACTGCAAGGATTAAACAGTTAGTGAAACAAAAAGTTGCTGATGAGAAAAATCAACACAAATATCAGAACTGATGTTTCTTCATTGAAACGACTAAGCTACTTTGTAGTAAGAGACCAGTATTAGCCAGCCAGAGTACTCTCATGCCCAGTAAGTATACATAAATCACACAAATCTCCGGCTGCAGATGTTTCTCTCCGTTTTAAAACTACCAATCTGGAAGTATATTTAACTTTCATTGTTTGGAGAATTGATTTATTCTAATGATTGCAATAAAGTAATAATAATCAAATTCAAAAGTTAGATATGCCACATGCTTTCTTAGTCATCAATGTGTTCTTTTATTACTGTGCGGATAGCAATATCGCCCTTTTTTGCCTACGTCAATCTCACAAAAACTTACTTATCGCTTCCTACAACTTGATATACATTATTCGGATCATTGATATCTTGTGTAATTGAACCATCAACAAACGCGCGACCCTGAAATTAAATAATATAAGAACTTTTCCATCATTTTCACTAATTCCACTACTTTCTTATATAGCTCTTCCCTCATTTTACATTTTCATTACAACTCCAACTCTTATGTTCGCTAAAAGCGATGAACATTTCAATTTTATTTCAATACCTGTACGCCATGTGGATAAAAAGCAAGAATTGAATCAGAGAGCGAAACAAGATTTTCAATTTGAAAACCAAATTTGAATTGTGCTGGCGAAAGGCGAGATGATTTCACAACTCCGTTTTGATTAATCACAACACATCGATTTTCATAACACAATAATAATGCATCCTAAATATTTCTTTCAGGAAAAAAGTGAACTCCAAAAATAATAATAAAATAACCCTTTTAAGAAAACAATATTATCAGAGCAGTAAACATTTTTGCCAAGTGGCAAATCACTCATGAATGACTCCAATGAACCTTGCTGTTCAAAGCTTCAATCAGTTTCAAAACGTAATATAAATCTGCACAATAAAAAAAAAACTTACTCTGTTGACTTGTTTTAATGCTACAACATTAAGACAAACTGCTTCTGTTCGATCCTGTCCATCCAAATCACAATGCACATTTTCGTCATTAAAATTTACATAATGGAGGTGAAATTTACGTCCTACCCCTTTGTATACTGCCAAACAAACCTATAGATGAAACGAAACGCATGTATTGTCGAATAAAATAATTTCTTGATTTACGACCGAATTTTCATTTTTTTACAACAAAAATATTAAAAAAATGTTCCATGAAATCATTTGGTTTTCATTTTTGAAATCATTTTTGAAACCATACTTTCGGAAAGTCAGAATCTGTTCCCGCAGAGTATATCAACTGAAACGGTCGAAGCGGGAGATGAGGAATGCGCATCTCGACTGTTTTCAGCATTAGAAATTTAGCCAATGGTTCGTACCATTGGAATAATATTACAGCAGACGGCGTTGCGCAACAAAGGTATACATTACCATTTACACCACTTCGAGCTACATTGCAGTGGATAACATCTCTATAAGTTAGTCACTGCATACTTGGGAAGAATTCTGCAGACTTGGAAACAAGGTGTCGTAAACGTTTTGTAAATTTCTCAAAAATTTGAAATTTGAATTTTCAATCGAAATTTGAAAATTTTCAAATCACACATGAACAAAAGCGGTCTCTGTAACTGATGATAACATTTAAATAAAAATCATGATTCAAATACATGCCTCGTTTCGGGTAAACGCGTGGTTATAGCAAGTTTCTTTGGTAGGTACTTCTCAGGAATTTTATTCATCGGTTTTGATATCCTCTGTGTAAGATTTCGCTGTGATAAAGCAACTAAATCGTGACGATAAAGGTAGGGAGTTCTTCCTAAAATTTTACCTTAAAAATTTCAAAGACTCAGCAAATGAATTCTTTGTTGACCATATCAATTTTCGTACTGTAGTAACCTTTTTTTACTCGATCTAGCTTCTGCGAATAAATGTCGCTGTATCAAAACAAAGTGCAACTCTTCAACTTCATTTTGAAGCAATAAATAGTCAAAAACTCAATGAAAAGCCACACCTTGCACAGCCATCAGAATATTTTTCTGCACATACAACCATGAACAACGCCGTTTGTGTATCAAAACCATTGCTGCCTCATGTAATTCATCCATGTCTAAGGTGAAAATTCCTTCTTCTGCGCCAATCAACAAAAACTGTCGTGAAGTATTGGGATGAATCCATGTTGCAGTACTATTTATATGTAACGGACAATCATGGAATACAAGCGAAAAACATGCACCCATAGCGACCTGTACAAATTATGAGCTTTAAAAAATATAGGGTTGACTTTTTTCGTTTGAAATCTGCTCAGTCAGTTTTTCGAAGTTCACTAAACAGATTTCAAATGATGAATTTCTTGATTTAATAGTTATGTTTCAATTTATATTGCAACAAAATACCTTCGGTGTTGGTGGCAATCCGAAACAGGTCTGAGGTCGTTGAAGAGCATAACTTGCACAGCCATTAATCCGATGCCTAACTTGCTCGTTTAAATATGGATCGGAATGTGGTAGTTCGAGCGATGAGCATCGCTTTATTGGCTGTTTAGTACGTGGCGGACGTTGGGGTACAAAAAAATCGGAACCCGAAGAACCTAAAGTGACACTGCAGTTGGATCTCAAAATCACCATCATTATTAGCGAAAAAAGTAATCGAGTTTTAGGTCAGACTTTCATATTTCGATTTTGGAATTTCTCCGTTTCCAACCCATGTCATAGTTGTCCTTAGTAGGTAATGAGATAGAAATAGAAAAAGAACGACTTAGGAAAGTACTAATGAACAGTCTAATGAACCAGTTTAAAAAAATTACCATTAATCTGTTCTGACGAACAAAAGGTTCCATCATCTATATCATGTATAACGCCATCATTATCATTAAGCAACGACAAGGCTTGCACAACATCTGGTAATGGTGGATGTTCCTTGGCAGGAAGTGTACGATCCTTAAACACAAACGGAAAATTACATGTACTGATAAATCTTATAAAGAATGTATTACAATTGCTACTGCTTTAACTCCAAACTGTAATGAAAAACAAACCTCGTGATAACGTCGGCCTAAATTCGCTACGGAGACTTCAGAAGTTGATGGCTCTCCCCAAATTCGTGCCATAAGTGCATTTGCATCGTCACACACACGTATTGCGTCCCGCGCAACACGCGGACACGCACGACCACGTGATTTAATTCGCGATATTGTCATTATCTCGCCCTAAATAAGCTAAGAGAAAGAGTTATTACACTTCAAAGACAGATACTAAATCATTAAATACCATAAAAAGAATAAAAGCAACATTAAATAGCTAATTAAAATAAACCTCGTCGTCACCATCCGTAGACACTGCGGAAAATTGTCGAGCAAATATGGAAGCGGAAGCTACGCCACCAGGATTGTTAACTTTATCCAGCAAATCGCGCGTCATTCGAGAGGAAAGCGCACCAAGGACAAAGTGGTGACTCTAAATGGGGAATGAATTCAAATCTGGATTTAAAGACAGCTATGAAATCTTGAAGGAACTAAAAGTTGTCCCTTAGCATGCCAAAATAACGAAAAATTGCTTCACTCATTAATTTTTGAAATCATACAGCTAAGAGCTTTTCTGGAGTTGGCCTCTTTTTCGGATTTTTCGTTAAACACTGTTTAATGAAATCGTGGAAGAATGGTGACCTGAAAGACATTAGTAACAGTGAGATCGTGATACAGATATCGCAGAATGTTAATTCAAATCATTCATAAGTAAATTGGTAAGATCGCAACCACTGCTCCTGCGAATGGAATTATATGACAAAAGGACTTACAAGTCTTTCTTTAAGAGCTAATTCAAAATTATGACGATTCACACATCAACTTTTGGGAGACGAACTGCATTAAGCATTTACAAGCTACGAGATTAGACAATCGATTTACTTGATAGAGAACGAGGTATATTTTCAGCTTGAAGTTTTATAAATTCAATTATGAAAATAAATTACAACCGTAAGCAAAATGCTTACCACTTATATTTATCCTTAAGTGTTGGGGATTTATATGATGATTTTGTCATAAGATACAGAACTTGCATAGGATGCAAATCAAATAGCGGAGGTTGTAATTCGGCTAATTCAATTGCTGTAATTCCAATAGCCCAAACATCGCATTCTACACCATAGCCACCTCGACGTTCCACACACGCTACTTCTGGTGCCATCCTGACAAGAAGGAGATATAACAAAATTTCTCAGAAATTAGGCAAAAGAAGCAAATAAGCTAATTCTTCTGCTTACCAATACGGAGTACCAATGAAGGACTTCCGTTTCCCAATAGTAGCGGTAATTTGTGCAGCAATACCAAAATCAGCTGGAAAAATAGATAAAATGAAGTTCAAGAAACTTTAATTTCCACAACTAAATGTTTCATAGGGACAAAAAAAGTGCTACTTACCAAGTTTCACATCACCAGAATGGGTAAGCAGTATGTTTGCTCCTTTTATGTCCCGATGTACCATACCTTTGGAATGAAGATAGTGAAGACCTTTCAGTGTTTCACGACAAACAAACGCTATTTGCAGCTCTGATAGAGGGCCAGTCACTAAAAGGAATTTTTACAATATCTCTCTATATGAATCTTCAATATTAACTCAATATATAGAAAGAAATTGTTCCTATTGTTCAGATTCATTTTTTTCAATATAGATATAGTTGCAGAAACGTTCAGATAGGTGTGCAGCATAAAATACAAAACAAGTATACATTGTCCTCGCTTGTACTGAGCGAAAATCTGCCCTCACTTCTCTCTATGGGAGGGTGTAAAAAGATTTGGCGATGATGTGCGCTCATCCCCAACCATTAAAATCAACTGCTTCAAAAATTCTAAAGTAAAGTAAAGTGAAAACATACTGTGATAAATGTCTTGAAGCGAGCCACCACTACAATACTCCATAACGATCCATAGTCGATCACGACGCAGATAACTGCCATGATATGCAATTATATTCGGATGCACGCAACCACGTATCATCAAAATTTCTTGTTGAATAACAGCAAAATTGTCACCAGCTTCCAATTTTACCACTTTCACTGCAGATAATTCGCCTGTCCTGCAAGATACTTTGGGAGTTGATCAGAGCCGATAATAATCAAAGAAAAAGCGTCATAGATATCATAATATCTCGATCTGATATCCAAAATATTCCCGAATTTGTAAATGTGAAAAGGGTTTAGAGTTATATATGAATGGCATAAGTGGTAACCTGATGTGTTTAGCCTTGTAAACCTCGCCGTACGTACCCGAACCCACTCGCTGCAATAACTCGTAGTCATCGGTTGGATCGGCTCGTTTGATAACATCCAAACTCATTGTCTGAAATTTAGTCGCATATTCTTATCTTATCTAATAGTGGACAAATATTAATAATTACTTCAAAATTAATAATTACATCAAAACTGAACTGATTTACTGCACAAACAAATCAAATGAAATCGAACCTATATCCTACCTATTGTTAAAACCGCCAAAAACTGGATATGCGAAGCGAAAGGAAATGCTGATAGATGCAGCAAAATGGAAACTCACAGATGTTCCTCAAAATGTTGAATGGCACCGCAAGCCATATTATTCTCTCCGTGTTATAAAACTAATGTTGCACACCTATAACATCTTGGAAATAAATTAGTCATTTAATCAAAAAGAAATAATTGTTACATTTGCTCGTCGATAACTATCAATTCTTACGAAATGAATTCAGACATTCCATTTCAGAAGGGTAAAGGAACAGATGCATAGGAATTCTTCATATACAATAATAACGATGTGTTCATAAACTGTTTGTCATTATTCTCTTTCACTGACAAATTCTGAAATACATCTTCACGTCGAATAATTGATCATCTACCCAAGTATAATTTTTCCTACAATTCTTCCACGACATATCGTCTCATCACTCCAAATGAGCATGAACTCCTGCTCGCATTAACTTAGTAAGGAGGAATTCGTGATACCGTCCAATTCACGGTAGTGCTTAGCTATAAATTTTAAATAATATATTCTGACTGCTGTAAATTCCTAGATGTCCTACATCAAGAAAATTTAAAATCGAAGACTCTCGCATATACCCGAAAATCCAACCATTATAACGAAGAGCTCCCTCTTTGACAATAGAAATTTGCATAGCGGTGCACAACACGCAATAACTTCATCCCAATGGATAAATTATCGGAAAGGATGGGAATGAAATCAACCCGGGTGTGGAAGATTGGATTTCATGTGAGCATCAAAATTAAGTGAAATGAGAACTCAAATAGATAACGATGTTTGATAGAGAGAATTAGATGTAAGAAATGTTTTATTGAATAGAAACAAACGAAAAGAAATGTATTAAAAACTGGAAATAGGAAACTTTAAATCAGAAAGCAAACCTAACGAGATGAAAAAGCAATTGAATCTTTCGAATTTCAATCTATCTTTCCTAGTCGCTGAATGAGTTATATAGTAAAGCTATCGGAAGAAGAAAGACGGCCTACTACGAGATCAATATCTTCGAACTTAATGATAATAATGTGAACAATAAACATCAAGTTTAAAATTAAAATTAAAAGCTTCTTTATTCTGTCTATTTAAAGGTTTTTCACTGTAAAAAAATTGTATTATACTAAGCCCTAAAGTTATCTTCTCAGTATTACTGAAAAAAAAACCAACATTAATACTTCCAGAACTATTCCAGTCAGTTATCGATAATTATAACTAATTATTAGCGAGTGCAAAAAAAGGAAAAAGCAGTAATGAATGAATTAAGCATGTGACACTAACGACTATATGGGGAAATACTTACGTGATCAATAATTGTAAAAGGCATGCGAGCGGTGAGAGTAAAGAAAGAATACATTAATGCAAGCTTGGTTACGGTATTGTCGTAGTTGCAGAAGGCATGAAGAGGCCCATCATTAGCTGATCTGACATGATTAAACGGTAGGATAAAAGGCCTATTTATTCCAACAGTATACAATGTGCTGAAAAAAGACAATCATTGCATTGTTTCATGAAAAAAGGGAAAGAAAAGGGAGAGAAATGAGAACACTTTGAAGTAATCCGATATATCGGTGCCTCATCTTCCTTTCAATTCGCATTTCTTAATTCACTCCGATCTTCCTCTTCCTCCTTCCTCCTTCCTCCTTCCTCCTTTCTCCTTCCTCCTTCCTCCTTCCTCCTTCCTCCTTCCTCCTTCTCCTCCTTCTCCTCCCTCTCCTCCCCCTCCTCCTCCTTCACCTCCTTCACCTCCTCCTTCATTCCTAACAATGTCTATTCCTACCATTTCTATTTTGTTTATTTAAATGTTTACCAGTTTTGCAATAAACTAATTGAAATCAATTCAAAAGAAATAAAAAAGAATGCAAATTGAATTGTAATCAAATCCAACCTTATCATGACAGATTTATCGATGAAAAGATGAGAACTGTCACAAAGCAAGAAGGACAAGAAAGATAAAGAGCGAGGAATTTTGTAAAAATTTTGATGGAATTAGAGAAATCATTGCAATTGATAAATAAATAAATATTCGAAAAAAAAGGAGCTCAAAATACAAAAGTACCAGAGTTCAACATTTAGCTTTAGGCTCAGAAGATATCGTTAAACTAATTTTTCCAGCGTGCATACCAAAGGGAAATGAGGAGAAAAGAAAATCGCGGTAGCCGTGATCGGCGGGAATATGAATGAGATAAAATAAGCTTCAGAAATCGATGTAGAAATAGAAATCTCTCTTATCCATTGTTTTTGCGAAAAAAAGATATATGAAAATTGCTCAAAATGATATTTTTTTTTCACTAAGGAAATTTCTTCTTCCGGTCATTGTATCATTCATAAGAGAAAAGATGTATTGTACGTTAATTTCTTTGTTCGTATTTACTTTAATTTCAATTTCTCTTCTCTCTTACAGAATGAAAATGAATAGAAAAATGAAATATAAGCAAAGAAATTAACATACAGACAGACGTTTAAAACAAATGAAGCGATATTAAAATAAGTGTAGAAATCTTAAAAATGTTGTACTAAATTGAATTTATGATATTGTTTTCCGACTTCACAATGTGTTAGTTTTATCATTTGTTAATTTGAAATAGGGACTAAGTGAATTTCAAATATTCATTTGTTTTGAAACTTTCTAAATGCGATCATCATGAAATATGTTGTACAATTTTCACTTTCATTTATTTCAACTCTCTTCCATTTCCCTTTATTACGTACGTTTCAGTGGTGATATTGCATGCTAGTAGAATGAAAATATTAGCTTTTTCTATTTCTCCTAAAAACTGCTGCGATCTCGAAATCCACCAGGGTGTACAACCCATAGCTCTTTCTCTTTCTCTTTCTCTTTCTCTTCGTCGAAAATGCGGAAAAAGCAATTTTTGCCAAAGGAATAAGAAGAAATAAAAGATGCGGGATCTTCGTGGAATACGTATCGAGTGAATCAATACATTGCAGAGGAACGGGAAAGAGAGGAAGGGAGAGGAAAAGGAGGGAGAGAAAATTAAGGGCAACTGTTGTTCATATATTGCCAAAGATTGAGGAAACAATTTCTACAGCTCTTTCGTCACCTTTTTTTCACAGTCACTCTATTCAGAAAGTATGGTCCTTTCTTTTTCCTTTGCCCTGTAAATTTTAGGTATGTTTGAGTGAATGGTTACAGGTCCTAATGTTTAGCTTCATTCGATGGTTCATTTGCAAGATGAAAGGTCGGAGAGATAATGCATTATTTGCTTAATTGGTAGTATTCTTCCTGTAGCTATAATCTGAATGAATTAATGATGAGATGAGAGAACAGGGGAAAAGAGGAGAGGAGAGAATGGATAAATGAAATGATATGAATAGGCGCTTTTTCCGAACTCATCGTTTCCAATTGAAATGTTAATGCTATAATTTAACTTATAGCATTATTTTTTGTCGGTGATAAATTAAATTTTGTTAACATTAAATAGTATCTTTTCCATTTGTTATTCTTTTTCGTTTTTAATGTAATGAAAGATAATCTTTTAATTATTTTAATTATTCAAATAATTAAAAAAATAACATCACTGAGAGGATTTGAGCAAATGAATAAAATTGATTTTTCATATAATTCTCGAAGAATAATTTTATGATTGAAAAAAACACTGAGTGATTCATAGGGGCATCCAATGCTTCCAGTTTCTCTTCAACTATTTCGTCACATTTCATCGCTATACCATTATTAATTATAATCCAGCTAAAAACATTGATAAGAATTATGGTCATTAAATGTTTTCATTATTTGTTTATTTTTAAATTGGACTATAAAGTGCTAATGTTACTAGTGGGATATATAATTCATACACCTTCCAGCTTTTCTTCCAGTAAAAACGATTGAAGGCGTTTTGCTATTGAAGCATTTTTCACCACAATCACATAACATATGTATCCAGCCGAAGCAATCCTCTCTCTCTTTAAAATTACGCTTCCATTTTTTTTCACTTCTCTTACTCATTATTATTTTGCACAGATTTTCTATCATTGTTGGATTATTCTTAAATTCTAAAACGCGAAACTTTATTAGTTCGGAATTACTTCCTAGATTTTTTTTGTGATCTGTTGAAATTTTGGAAGATGATATGTAGTCTTATTTGGAAATCATTATAGTGGGTAGGATTTATAGTATTATAGAAGGTGATTGATTTCGGATAAGACCATTAAATCAATATCATTTCGTCCATTTATGAATAATTCCAGAAGAAAGTTTTTCACGATTAATATTTCAAGATAACAATTGTTAATAGCAGTGAAATTAACTAATTTTATTTTTAGTTGTATGAAAATATTTCCAGGATTAAAAAACCCAACTTAGGATACTTTATATATATATATATATATATATATATATATAGAATGCCGATCGTAAGTCGGACAACTGTCACAACAACTCGTACAACTGGTTTTCGAAGTTCAACAATTCCTGTTTGGGTTATTAAACTACTCACTGTTGTTAGTTTTCACTTTCAAATAGAATAATTTTCAAATTAATTTTTTCCTCCAATTTAAGACATCAATCAATTTGATATGAATCAGTATGCAAAAGAGAACGTTTTTTGTAAGGGGGAACAATAATGCAAATGACGACTTTAATCCAAAAGACTATTGAAATCGGCTGCGGATAAATTGGAGATTAATATTAAGCAATGTTTAATTCTATTGTTTTAATTTGCTAGAGTACTCTTCCACTTTATCCCACCTTTCCGAGTTTCGGAACTCTCTAAATCCATAGTTATTTTTTTCATTTTCGATTGTTACTATAATTCTTACAGAACTCGTCGTAATCAAAAAAGTCAGCAAATTAGCAAAAATTCCCCAAAATATTTTTATATGACATATGGCATCATGAAGTGAGATAACATTTTTTGTTTAGATCATCGCACTGATTGTAATACTGCTGATTTATTTACAAGACAAAGGTGTTCGTTCAAATTACACCACAACCTACATTATTATCGCAATTACCTGTGGATTGTTACTTGGATGGAGCACTGGTTCTGTTCTGCAACAAATATTCTTCATAAGGACTGTCGTGAGTTTTGTGTGATATTTTGTTGAGAGAGTTCAAAATAAAGTTCATGAAACAAACAAAAAAAATAGAAATAAGAGGAAAATGAAGGATGTAAGTAAGGGAAATATCACATTTATATGAGAATTAGTTGAAAAATTGAGGAAATGCACTGTTGTAAGAATGCTGAAGTTCCGTAGTATAGTTTTGTTAAATACTCTTATTGTATCATTATCATCTTCAATGATACCACGTTAAATTGCGGTCGGTTTACTATCGCAGATGATACATAGTAACGATCAAAATGACAATGAACGTTTTAATCATCAATTATGATGTAACTTAAACTTTTTGTATCTACAACGACTAGTAATGCACCCTGCTGGGATAATAACTATTAAAAATAATAAATATACATAAGGTATAGTCAAAAGTTATCAATTCATTTCCGCTGTTTTTTTTAAATCAGAAAATTTGCATTGGAGAAAGAAATTTGAAAAAGAAGTCGGCATCATTTTTATGAGCTGAAGTTTGGCTGTTGCAACCAACAAACGTCAATGCTTTAAGAAAAGCATTTTTCATTTTCACTGCATCTGGGCAGAAATTATATGTCATATGGTAGCAGTGCAACTGCAAATAGCTTGCTGAAGAGAGCGATAAGCATTGAAAAGCAGCCTTTCTTTGAGAGAATAATCTACAGAAAACGAAATTAGAGAATTGATCCATCGATGTCTGAGGATAATATAATTGTTGTTCATATTCATTCTAACAGTTAACACTGAGAATTCAAAAATAGTTGAAGATTCCACTAAAAAATGTCGCATTAAAAGGATAATTTCCAAATGTAAAAAGTGGGAAATATTGTATAAAAAACTTTTGAAAATACCCTTTTAAATATTATTTCAGTTGTTCTTATTTCTTAAGACTCTCACCATCGTCTTCATAGTTTACATCTATGTAATTTCATTAC
The DNA here is from genome assembly GCA_916381525.1 of Cercopithifilaria johnstoni. Lineage (NCBI taxonomy): Eukaryota > Metazoa > Nematoda > Chromadorea > Rhabditida > Onchocercidae > Cercopithifilaria > Cercopithifilaria johnstoni. The sequence continues at coordinate 61,116 of CAKAEH010001271.1, forward strand.
TTTAAAAAGAATCTTTAATTCTGTTTTATTGTTATTAATTATAGGCAGTCTTGTCCTTTATTTTTTCACTCGCCAGCGTATTTTTAACTGAAACCATCTTTATCAAATTCTACTAATTTACAATGCCTACAGCTTAAAAATTGACAATTCTGATATCTCGCTCAACCCATTAAAAAAAGTAGTTACTCTTCCGAAAAAGGTTCGGCACGATTTCTTTGAGAGTTAACTTAGCCAACCTTTTCCAAGGAATTCGATGTTTTAAATTTCAATTTGACTAAAAAAATCAAATACAAATAATGGATTGCCAAAAATTTTTTGAATTATTTGAATAAAACTTTTTGTCTTCTTCGGCATTTTTTGGATAAAAATAATGGCAAGCCACGCAGTCGCTACCACCTTCAAGTCTCATTTCTTCACATTTATCAATTCTTTGTGGTAAAAATAGGTAAAACATTCAAATTTCGAACAAGAAAGTTGTAAAATAAGGAACCATTCCTTATGCAATTCATCAAACTTTACATCTTAATTGCTTAATATTTGCGAGATAAATTATTTAATTTACATGTTGGCAAAACATGGAACTTAAATAACGATATTCCAAAAGGTAAAACAATCCAACACATCTTTTCCATTTTTCAGGAAATAATTGTGAATACAATCTTGACAGTACTTGCGATTTGCTCGCTAATTGTTGCGGTATCGTTCTTATTGGAGCGGAGTGACTGGAGCCGTTATGAAAGTTATCGGTTGATGGTCGGAACAGCTGTAAGTTTGTGCGATAGATTACTTATTATATTCGAAACTAATTGTTTATAAACTCTATAAAAAGTTTGGGCAAATTTAGACTCTTTTGGAATTTCAGATCTGCTTCTTAATCCAGTCAATTGTTTGCATAATGATGCTGTCTTGGGCATTTTATGGAAATCTGATCATTGTTGAAAGCCGTTAAAGCACAGTGGAAAAAAGGATGGTAGATGTAAGATGGATATTTATATGCATACGCATTATCCATCGTAGCAATTCATTCATGCGATTTTTTTCCTTTATTTTTATAGGATACAAGGTTTAGCATCATTTCAAAACAGAAATGATGTGAAAAGTTAAGGAACAGGGAACACTAGAAGGCATTGACACATTATCACATCTTGAATGACAAACTTTGGATGAGGAAATATGTGCCTGAAAATTTTTTAGAAAAACGATAGCTTTTCATTTATTTATATTTATATTGGTTAACACTTGATAAACGATAGTATTTTGCACTTTTGTATTCTGATCTTGCTCAGTTTACAACCAATTTTGTTTCTTTTAAAAAAATATAAAATGAGAAGAGTTACTTCTTTTAATGTTTAAATGAAAACCATGATTTATATCCTTTCAAAGTGATCTGGAAACAATTTTTCTTTAAAGCAACAGCGTTAGTTTTTTTTTTTAAAAAACTAACGTTGTTGCTAGCGCTAGCAGTTTAGGGTGCAAACCCATACAAGTACCCATGTCAATGTGTGTATATCTAAAAATGTACAATTATAAGTTGTGTATCTTATAAATATTACAGTTTCATTAACGTTTCATTACTACTACCATATTCGTTCTACTTCTTCTCTAAAATTTAAATATGTGAACTAAGTGTGAAAGACCAGTTTAATATCAAGCTTCTTCTTTCGAAACTGGATGAGTCGCATCCATGTGGTTCATCTAGTTTTGAACCTTTTAAAAGAAATGCAGCTGTCCTTGATAACCATGCAGCGTTGTTACAGATGGTAGCGTATTTGATTGTCGTATGCCGAGTTAGTGAAACGTTTTGAATTGGAAAAGCGAAAATTTTTGTACTCTGGAAGCTTCAGAAAAATCAAAAACTAAACATGAAAAATCCTTTCTCAGCTCCAGAATCTTAATTAAAAATTCTTTACTCTACTTTTTGTTAGAATAATAGGTAAGATGCCGTTATTTGAACATTTCTATCTTTTAATTCTAAAACAATTTCACCTTCCGCTGCAACCGCCATACTTTAACAGACCGTCCAAATGTATTACTCCAGGCACGAATTGTTTCAGCAGTGTGCCATTATCCATTGCTACTACCATAGACTCAGTATATAACGACTTGTCAGTAATGTGAACACCACTGGGTTTTTTTTTTCAGTTGCGTCTAAAAAAGTTCAAAACGGAATTAAAGGCTGGGGTTTTCGAAGCTCTAACATGTGGCCGAATCACTAAATGCATGAAACTGTTAACACGGTTAGTGGATGGTGAGAAAAGGAATTGAATAGAATATTATATAGTTTGGTATGCTAAATAATCCAATGATGATATGATTTAATATCTTACTAGCTCAATCATGTTCGTCAGAGATCGAGCATCGTGATACGATCTCCGTCAGTTGCATATTATAATATATTTACCACTACGTGAACGAATAATTTCATCACATGTGTAAGAGCTAGGACCAATATTATTTCGGACCATGCACATGTCCACAAAACTGTAAGTTAAATTCTATTGAAATATTGGCATCATCTACCACAGCGGAAGGATATAGATGGTCATCCCAAGATACTTTGGATCATCTATTTCGATTCAAAATTACCAGCTGAAAATGAACCTTTGAACTTTTCGCGTTAAATTTGCTTCTTATTTTGATGACTGCTTTTTGCTCTCAATTAAATCGAAAATGAAAAATTTGTTTGCTTTTTTAATTAAAATAAGGATGGTGAAATGTGTACAATTTCATACGATTTCTAGCAGCTATATCAAAACGGCGCACATCATCGTAATCTCGACTAACAGCTCTATTCCTATAAAAATCGGTCCTAGATGGAACAAAGCTCCCATCGATCGGAATCACTGTGGTAGTATTTTCAATATCTTTATGAATCTGAGGGAATTTAGAATATTAATGTACCAAACTGTCTACAAAATCCAAAAGTAGCTGTGGGTCATCTCTGAAAGCTTTTTTTTCAAATAAGTTTTTTTAATGAAATTGAAGTACGTAAAGTAAAATTAATCTAAACTTAATGATAAGTGTAATGAAAATGTTTTATGATCACTTTAGAATATGCAGTAATGCTTCGCAATAATAATTTGAGAACTTTATACTTTCCTGTTTCCGCAATTGAATGAGCTATGTAGACAGTTCCATCATAACTATTATAGTTATTGATTTGGCAATTACGTTGTGTAGACAATTCCTGATAAGTAACTAAAAGTTAGAATTCGATGCAATTCACTACTCCCATTCATTCCATATAACTATTTTTTATAGCAGCCAATAAATTTTGCTATTTTATTCAAAGTTTCTCATATCCAGATTTTTTAGCATTCTTCCCAGTACTCACAGAACCACTGAATTTATCTTCGGCTGCAGAAAAAACTGCCAGAAATTAACCTAATCCATTAATTCGAGCTTCAAATTTCATAAATTCCATGATATATTTTTCCAAACGACAAGCACAAAAAATTCCTATGAATTTTCACGTAAATGGAGTTGAAGTGTTTAAATAAAGCGAATCAAAAAGAAATCCTTCCTTCCGACGAATGATAACATTTTAAATCAGAAGAGGCATTACAAATAACAACAATAGCAGGCAATGATGTGATAAGTTAATGATTAGAACTAAATGGGTAAATGAGTGAGTTACTTATTAATATTCTGCATTGGACTGGAATAAAGCAAAATTAAAATGCAGCCAATATAATGCCTGAGAATTACGTTAACGATGGAGCTGAATTGTCGAGTAGCCACCAAACTGAGATCCTTCCTCTTCGAAGTAAACATCGATAAATGAGCGAAGACAGCAATGGTTCAAAATGGGACGAAAAGACCAGATACGAGTGATGTCTGGACCTACAGCAAAAATTGGAACCGCATATTTAGATCTGATTAGCTTCTATCATTGATATTTCATCATCGTCAGCCAATTGACACATCCCACTATTGGCGATTGGCCGTAAACTCTTTGCTCAGTTTCTTCCGAAGAGAAATTCATTACTATTTGTTGATATCAGCAAAAAAATTCCTCTCTTTGAATGAGAACATCTATTCACCTTTCATCCTTCATTCAGTCCGAATTTGTATTTAAAATTTTGTCAAACAGCTGATCAAAATAAAGCCGTTTACAGCTTATCAAAATGGGAAACTTCGCACTACAACGTTTAACAATCACCAACATGCAACATTCGGTACCATACTAAACTTTTATTGCTGACATAAAGCGAGAATTTGCAGAAATAACGAATTTGAAACGACATATATCTGTGTTTGAAACAACGTAATTCGGCATTAATTGTTGCAATTTTTCATGAAAATATGGTGAAATACATTAAAAAGCACTTAACGAATAAGCGGAAAGAAAAGAGAAACGGAGTTTCAGTGCCATTTTGCAAAGGAAAGAGGACACTAACGGTACCATTCAAAAAGTTGATAATATATGGTTCAAATTTCAGTCATATGACTTTCCCAAATATTTGTTTGAAGTTGGAAATAGAACAATAAAACAGTTGCAAAATGGGAAAATAGCAGAACAAAAGTGGACAAGAGAAAAAATTAGTGGACAAGAAAAGAAATCATCTACTTCACGAAAGAAGTGCTAAAAAAATATCCGTCTCAATCATATAAAGAAGACCGTTAGGTAGAGAAAAGATTGTCTAGGCATCTCTTCAAGGAAAAAATCACATTTGTAAGCCTAATCCATAAAGAAGCTTAACTTATGAACTACTATTTGGGAACAGTGTAATGAATTTTATCAGAACATCGATAATACAGCATAAAATTATTTTACATAAAATGAAAATTCATAAATGAAAGGTGTGAATGATGACTGGACAACTGAGAAACATGAATAACCGCGTCATGCAATGACCAATCAATTTCTAAGCAATTTGCAAAAAGACAAAACCGGCAACATCTTCATTAAAGTTTTTAAAACGTTCTAAAACAACTGACAGCTAAGCGAATTTTACACATAAATGATCCCAATTTTTCTGTCCATTCTCGAAGAGAATTCCCTAAACCATTGCATTCCAAACAAGGTCATGCAATTACAATGACATGTACATCAATTAAAATCAAAAAATTGTAAGCCATTCATATCATCAAGCTGAGTAAGGGGAACATGTTTTGAAACCCGCCAAAACTGTTTTGATTCAATCCTGCATTAAATCAACTCGTAACATAAACTGGATATGCGATTATTCCTTACAGTTCGATGAAAACAAGTGCTAAGAATGGCATATTTTTATCTAAGATTGAATTTGATATATGGAATTTCCACATCCTCATCATCTTTATTATTGGCTATTACTTCGAGAACAATTGATTGTACATAGTCTGGAATCTTCTTCCTCGTTACTTCCTCCACAATCTCTTTCATACTGAAAATTAGAAGTTAAAAATTATTTATCCTTCATTGCCATTACTTTACCCACAACATAACAAACAAATGCAACGAAAGCAAACAACTTTACTAACAAGTTTGCAATAAAGATAGAAACTTCGTTTTCAACCCCCAAAGTACACAATTTCTCTTATAAATATGCAGAAGAAACTCACTCTTGCTCCAAGCGCTCCTTTTTTTTATCATTGCTTAAAAAAAAGCTGTAGATGAGTGATACTCCACATGACATCATCGTTACATCTAATCCTGTTTCGTCCTGTAAATTTCGGGTATAACACATAGATAATAAAGCCATCTTTGGACAAATATTTAAAATTTATTGGCCTTTAAAACACCAAGAAATTTCAGGAGGTCACAGCTTAAAAGAAATTCAACAAGCATGATCCATAAAAATGACTAAAATTAGCAAACGAAAATTTCGAATGTTTCGTAATCAAATTTTTTAGGTTAGTGTATGTAAATATTCCTACTAAAAATATTCAACCCAAAGTCTTTTTGTAATTCTTTGGATCAAATATTTTGGGAGAAAATTAAAGTGCACGAAATATGCAACTTACCTTTATCCATTGAATTAATTCTTTCATTTTCTTCGGTCCTTGTATTTCGAATCTGTCCCATAATGTGAAACATCCATCCGCACACTACAATACGAGAAAAACAAGCATAATGTGAAACAGAAGCAGTTCAAAAATTCAAAAAGCAAACATCATGTTCGAAAAACAAATGCGAAAAAAATCCAAAACCTTGAATCCTACCTTCTTCTTTGGCGCTGCGATTGGTTCCGAAAATCCAAAAAATGGCAAGGCTAAATTCAAAAAACCGTTCTTGAAACGTTCCAACGGAACATTCGATAATATATGTCCATTAACAATCATTTTATACAGCTCAATGCAGACTAATCCAGCTACAACGGCTGTTGTCGTCGCTAAAGCAGGAATGATGCGACCAGCAATCTGCTTCGTCTGAATTAATTTCAAATTTGCCTCAAACTTTTAAACATTTTCCCTTCTCGAAAACTCTCCTGATAGCGAAAGAAAACACAGATCGTATTAAATCGTATATCCTAGAACACAAGAAAAAATAAACAAAAATTGGATAAGTGGAAAACAGTCCATGTTTAAAATTTCATACAAAATTTTCGAATCCTTACTTTCATGACATCTGCTGGGGCGATTTCATAATTATCAGCGCGTAAATTTGAAGCAGCAGTAATAAATTTCATGTGATGATTAGTGTCATCATCTTTTTCAAAGTCTATTGGAACCAATGACTTCGTTGTTTTTTTGTTCAGTTTAGCTAAATTCATCATAACCGATTGCAGTTTTTCATCAACGTCATCTAAAATATGTGACTTCAGAGCCAAAAACTGAAAGCAATAGAGAAAGTGGGAATTCGCTTTCTTAAAACTTTTCATTTGCTCGGTAAAGAGAAAAGCATGTTTACCATCAGTTACTGCTTTTTCTTCTTGTTTTGCTTCAGCTTCAGTGACAGCTATCTTTATATCTGACTTTGGCATGAAAGGCGGTGGGCGAATCTGAAACATAACACATCCCGATGAAAATGTAACTTTCACCGAAACAGTAAAAAAACTCTCAAATCTTCATAGTCATTTTAAACTTACTTCATTCAAGTAAGTCAAGAACTTCTTTTTGTCAGTTATCGGTGTGATACCGTATTGTTGTGCTCGAAGGATAGATGCAGCCCAAACAAAATTGAAATGCTCTGGCTAGAATATGAAATTACAAGACGATTTAAACCTTTGAAAAAAATTATAATAGTTGAACCTTTTTTAAGGGTATTGAATAACAAAGAGAATGTTATCATTCGTCAAAAAAAATATGACAGTAGATATACTGTCGTATTTTATAAAATAATATAAAAAATATACATAATATAAAAATATAAATAAAATATAAATAAAAAAAATAATATAAAAAATAAAAAAATATAAAAATAAAATAATATTTAAAAAAGTATAAAAAATACGAAATACGACAGAGTAGACAGTAGATATGTCTAAGCCATAATTCATTCAACACTAAAGAATTCAATATATTCTTCTACTTCATTTTGATATAATAGATTTTTACCTCATTTGGATTGAAATCCAGAACATGTGGACAACGTTTACTACCTGACCAAAATTTAATCCCTTGTTCGGTCACTTGATCAGGCGGGAACATATGTAACAACTGGGCAATCATGTTGTGGAAGTATTCCTACAAATATAAAAAAAAATTAACAACACCTAAAAAAGTGATGTCAGTTCTTCAGCCCCAATTAATTTAAGCATCGCAGAATATGCAAACCTGGAAATTCATCCGGGCCCATTTTATGCACTCTTCTGCACTATGTGGTCTTTCGCTGATCAGAGCTTCTTCTACCTTAGACAATATATGCAGCTGAAATTAGAAACTTGATGCAACATGAAGGAAATTCACAAAGTAGACTTGCAAAAAGATTCCAACAACTTTTAATGACCTCTGCTCAATCCGTTATAAATTTTGGCAGGAACCTTATAAACACACTAAAAATTCATTTCGTCACTGAATGAAACATATGAAGATAGCTAACTCGATGAGCTGTGTTCATTTGATCAATCCGCTGCAGGAAGCCGCGTTCATCAAATATGAATTGATTTGCTGTTTCTGCTGGAGTTGTGAATAAACCTTCAAATAAATCTCGTGCCCACTGTATGGTGTGCTGAATTTCATTGGGAAAATTCTTCAGTGTACAAATTGGAATGTCTTTTTCCGGTGGATCGACGGATGAACTAAAAAGTGAAATTAATAGAAAATAAAAAAGAAGTAATAGAAGCATAAACGTTTTACGCAAAAAAATGTCGTGATCAACATTACCCTAAATGTATTACAATGTTTTGATTAAAGATCAAGTCAATCTGTACCTGCTGATTTTTTGGATGCTGAAAAAACTGGTAAAATTAATTTTAAAAAGTGATTCGGTAATAATGTTACCCGTAAGATTCAGTAAGATGAGGATAAACCACTTGCGTATTGCCCTTTGTACCCATCGTTCCAGAATCAATCAGTGGTAAACGATAGTAAATACAGCGACGATCCACATATCGCCCTAGAATTAAGTAAGGAATTTCCGAAAGTTAACGAAATTCAAAACGAGAGCAACAAAATGATAGGTAGAAAAATCTCTGTTCACAAAAAAGTATATTTAAAAAAGAAACCGCATATGACAGACGAAATCAGGTAAATACAGCAATTTCGGAATGTTCCCGAACCACATTTTAGCCATAATGTTACACCATGAAAAATATGTATGAAAAAATAAAGTATAACAAACGTGCATCAACATTGTCGAGCGCATTAAGTACACCGTTGAGATCGTTGAAAAAATCATCAGTGAAAATGCTTTCTGTCTCGGTGCCAACACGTTCAGAAAGAGCATCAATTTTTATATTAGGATTGAAAACTCTTACTGCTTTAGCAGCCACCTCAGACTTTTTACTCTGAAAAAAACTTCGATCTTTATAGGAAAGAAACTAAGCAGAGATTTTTCCAATCTCAAATCTGAATGCTGGAGTTGACAGAGGTATTTAATTTGTACAAGCATTACAAATCCTGGAAAACTTACGCCAACATCACTTCGCCTAAACAAAAATTGTCGATTAAGGTTACTGATTTCAATATGATCCATATCTGTTATTTTCAGTTTACCATCAGGTCCACATGCTAAACCCATCGTGGCCAAATTCTTCAGTAATTCACAACCAATTGCACCTGTAATGGATCAGAATAAGTATTTGTGTTAAACTCACAAATAGACAATACATAAAACAAAAGCTATCGAAAAGACTAGTCCCAATAAAAAAATTCAGTGATTTATACCTGCGCCAACAATGAAATATTTCTGTTTTAGAAGTGCTTCCTGATAAGCTCGTCCAAAGACAGCAATCTGCCCATCATACCGACAATTTCTCTGTAAATAAGTAGATGTCGAGTAGAATATTATTACTTTTATTGTCGAAAACAAGGATAATAAGAAATTACTTCTACTGCTTTTGATAAATACCTAAACTGCTCTAAGAATGACACCTTTAATCAAGATCCCTATTATTTTCGTTTTTTTCACCCACTAGTTTTCATAAACTGGGTGAAACTCAAATCCACTTGACTTTAATTTCGGAACCTAACTACTCGTAAATAGCGAACCGAAACTGTACACTCAAAATGTCTGTCGAAATCCATCAAATTTACATGAAGTTAAAAGAATACTATTTCGCAATCAATAGCCGTTAGCTTGCTATTATCGAAAGGTGACCAATCGCCTGGCAATGCTTCTATGCAATCAATGTAAAGAAACTGCTTCAAAGGGGTCATATGATGCATAACAGCTTTCATTGCTTCCTGCGCAGCGATACCACCAACAATCGATGCAATAGGTGCAAGATTACCACAAGCCTTAACAATTAATTCTATTCCATTCTGTCTAGCTGACATGTCTGTTAGATCATGAACGAAAAGCATCTTTCCTCTATATATTAGCAGATCAAAACAAAGAACAATGAAGGGACAAAAGTGAAATTTGGAACTTACATCCATGAATTTAAAATTCTTCTGTAAATTCGGAAGATTTAAAAAAACCAGTGGTTTGGCAAATAACTAGAGAAAATTTATTATTTTTAAAGAAATAATTTGGAAACAACCTGATAACTGAAATTTCTTAGCAACTTTTCATCTGACTGAGCACCAGGCGGAAGTTCAGTTTTGAGAAGTTCAACATCATCATTGTTTCGTGGCATAGGACTTCGTTTATGCTAAATTCCAGTCATAAAGCTCAGATATGGAACAAAATTCTTATCCCTCTTAAAAAACAATTTTCTAAAACAGAAGCTAAAAATAAATGTTTGAATTCAAAAATTCTAATAAAAACATTTATCGTTAAAAGACTTTTCGGTATTAAATATTTCCAGTGATCACTAGTTGCTTGTAATAAAACATAAGGTTTGTTTCACAACTTAAAAAACAAATATTGGCAAAAATTAGCAATACCTTAACTTCAAAGGAATGCAGTGCTTGCCACAAGGCATGAAGCTGGGAGGAACTTTCGAATTTCGCAAAATCCCACATTAATATATCGGGTTCATTAAGTGATTCTTTCAGCGATTTATGAAAAATCGTAGAAGGCACTTTAACTTGTGTAAAACGTCCACCCTCCACATAAGGTGAGAAGTCGGCAGCAACTTTCCCGATATTGAACACATCTGGCTCTAAAATTTTATTTAACCAATGATAGCACTTATGAAAATTAATATAACTTTAACAAATAAAACGATTCGCTTTACAGCGAGGAGAGATAATTTTATACCAGTTCTTTCTTAGCATAGAAAAGACTTTGAGGGAAGAATTAATCTGAGATCAAATAAATAAAGCCTAATCCAGTATGCATAATTTGAACAAGATCTTAAACAAAAACATAAAACTAACTTTTAACTGTAATTCTGAGTGGTTTAATACCATTTAATTCAGTCATCCCTCTGACTTCCGAAAACGTTACGTAATCGCCATCCTCAAGACCATGCATTACATTATCTAACGTTGTTACATCGCCTGTCTCCGCATCTACGTGTTCAATTAGCGACTAAAATCGATCATTTATTACAAAACAATGGATTAAAAAACATTTTAAAAATTTTCTAAAAAAAAGCAAAATAGAGCCCAAACTTACTTCTTTACATCGCTCTCCATTTAAATCATTAACTTCAAACTTCGGACCTACGTCGACAAATATAAAGCCGAATAGTCCTCGGGCGTCAGCAGATATGAAACAACGATTGTGCTTACGAGTCCAATCGTTCACTAACAACTGCGTGGATAGCGGTGCATCAGTGAGCACTATTAACTGAAATGAAATGTGTGGTAAACAAACGAAAACTAAAGAAATAATAGAAAAATGAAGCTACGAAGCTTACTGACTAAAGAAATTTCCACAAATTTGTATTTCAAATTGAGAAAGATAAAGTTTATATACAGCACCGATGCGTCTCATTGATTGAAAAATGAAAGAAGAAACACAACATACGTCAAACTGCTTTATAAAATTTTCACTAAGTGGCTCCATAGAGAGATGACAAGTGACACTGTCATTTAATTCGGCCAAACGTTCAAAACTTGCTTCCGCTCGATTTCGTCCAATATCCGATTCTTTTAAGTAATACTAAAATAATTCCTTTCACAATCATTGGTATAACTATAATTTCAAAAATTACCAGCAACTAAATTATCACGTTAATTATCTCCTTTTCAGATTTCTACGATTCTTTGAATAAATCAATTTCTGGCCAAATTGTTTTAAACTGCCTTGATTCTCGTCCTTGGATAATACAGCACGATAATCATCTAACTATACATATTGCAGTTTACAGTACCATTAGAAACTAACCTGTGCGCTCAAATCCAACCATTTCGTATCACGCGTGTCATGAATTGTTACTTGACGGATACCACCAAGAATCAAATTTTTAGCGGTTTCTACACCGACTGAACCAATGCCTGATATCAGTACAGATGCCTTTCTCAAATGCATCATCGCTGATTCGCCCAGAGCATAACTAAAATTTTTTTTCGAATTTCCAAAATTCAGCAGAATTTTGTTTTAAAACACTGAATTGGAATTACTGGCCCAATCCTCTCTATTTTATCCTGATTATTTTATCAAAGAGCATAGAAAAACTAGTAAGGGGACAGGGCCTAACAGTTTAATCTATTTAACAATCAAAAGATTTATATTCGTCAACGACCTTTGAACAAGCAAGTAACGTACATTTGTCGCGAATAAAGATTTTTATCCAGAACAACATCACTATCACCTGCCATACCATTTTCACTGTTTACACCCATTTTTGCAGATTCGGTCAGTGAATCGATTTCGCGCTGAAGAATTGCATTCTTGCAAATACTTTGGAAGGAAAAATGAATTTGCAAAAAATTGAATGTTGATGGGAAAATTTTTTAAATATAGTTCAAACTCTGATAATAATAGCAAAAATAACATCAAGCCATAAAAAGGATTTATAACAGAAATGAAAAAGCGTCCACGTCTAATTAATCTTCCTCTTGAGCACAAATTACGAATCATTCTCCTATCAAAATCAAAACTTCGCAGCCCTCGTCACAGGATGAGAGGGGTTTGTCAGAATGAGAGCGTAAATGTGTGAATAATTTTTTTAATCTATTTAACCATGTTTTCGAAAATTCTGATATTTTTGAAATTGGAATGCGAATGGTGTGATTTATACTTTGTGCAGACACTGCACATCGGCATTAACAAAATGTTTTGAAACTAATAAACATATAATCACACTGTAAAACAATTTGTAAATAGTAGTTCCACGACGAATGAGTCTTACCACAAGTGCACTGCTCGGTGTTCTAGGATTTGCCCATATACAAATCTTATATTTGCAATTTTCTCGGCAAGTTTAAAAAAGCTAACGGAGCTGGAGAGTTTACAAAGATAAGATAGCAAACTGAATCTTATGCAAATAAAACAGTTATGGAGAGATTAGGAAGACCTTAAAATCGAAATATAGAGATCTGTAATGATATATCTATAACGATATATGGATCTTACATTCAAATTTTTTTCAAATGTGAGATATTCCCTCCTCAATACTGAGAGTAAAAGCAAAATTTAAAATAATGCAGGATTTGCCTCATCATTTGTGATATTCGTAAAATATAAGCTTCTCTTCGTCTTGAGAAATATTTTATATCGTACAAAGGATGCCGGCAACTAATTTTGACAGTGCATAGGGCAAAATTGCACACCATCAATACAATGAACAAAACATAGAACGTTCGTTGGAAATAATGATGATAATGGGGGAACACCCCTTCTAGTAACTAATTTACGAAAACTTTTTTGAGTCCGTAAATCCCATTTTCTTTCTAGATCTATTATACAAAATATTAAGTTGATCTAATTATGGAAGAAACTATTAAGTAAATATGAGGCAGTTACAGAGGCATGGAAAGGAAAGTACATTAACTGCATTTTAACAACACTAACTTAGATTCCTTTTAAATCAGCACTCAATTACTTCAACTGAAGCCATTCTATAACAAGATGATTCTTGTAAAAAACCCATAAGAAATGATGTGCACACCGCTACGCTGCATTGGATAATCTGTCAAGTATAATTTCGAAAAACATCGTAAGTAATTACAGTATAGAACTTAATTAGAACTAAACAATAAAATATGTTTAGGGAGATAATAAGCTAAATTTCCAAGAACATAGTCGTAAATGTCAAGAAGATTCAAACAGCTCAATGATAAAGAGAATCTTATGATTAAATAAAAAATATCAAATCCTTGTAAGCAAATCCATTTCGTTTAGAATCTAGAACATAGTCGTAAATGTTAAGACATGCACAACAGTGAAAGGTAAAAAGAAATATGGTAATGTTTTTTGTATCACTCAGAGATAATTATTGATAAATGGATTATTTCAACTAATTTGTCATCCTTTCCGCATCATCCTTATCCTTCCGCCAAGTAATAACTTTCCAGCATTCATCTAATTGTGAACTAGAAAAATACTTTTCCACGTCTTGCTTTAATTGTTTTCAAATACACTAAATAATCTCTATACATTTCATTCCCACTTGAAAAGAAAGATCAGTGCTTCCCGAACGCTGCTTGGTGATACAAAATTTATCAACTTTCAGGTGCCGAACTCCTGAGTATGACTATTAATTCCCAGCACCTTTGTGTTATGTTACAATATCATTCAAATCGGATTAATTTATGAAAAGAAAGCGGTTGATCTGTTCTCTTTTTAAATTTTCCATATGTAATAATTATGACAGAATTATTACATAAAGCATGCATTTTTATGCATCTTCGTTGTAACATAACAATCAGGTTCTCCACTCCCAATGCATTAGGCATGATGCAGACGTATCTAGGCTATGATCGCTCGATAACAGCGATTCGCTTTCTTCAATCACCCAACAAAATCTACATGATGAAAAAAGATTTCAAAATGCGGTTTGAAACCTTTTTTCATTATGTAGATTTTTTTTTCACTAACAAGTGTGCAATATTATAAAGTTGTAACGAACGATTTTATATATTAGCCGACTTATCCCACCAACTGCAAAAAAAGAAACATCACACGAAGGATGAGAATATGTCGTATGAAGTCGTCTAGCCCAACCTAATGGCTGCATGTAGGTAAAATTTTCTGATTTATTCTAGAACCACAGGGAAAAATTGCGACTTGTGAAATAGCTTTTATCATATTTTAAAGATATAAGAAATGCGAACCTGCTATATTTTACGAGGAAAGAGAAGTTGAAACCAAAAGCTACTTTGGTCTTTCATATTTATTTGTGAACAAATACAAACTTGCGCAGCGCATTTTTAATGCTTCATCAGAGAAATGTTATGTTCAATTGACATTCTTTGGATCCACAGAAAATCTGGTTCATATAAATTATTTAATATGACACTTTCGCATTACTGTACGCATTCGTATTTCTTTGGTTCAACCATCAGTTCAAGCATTAAGACGAGCAGCAAACTTCCACTTTTGTAAAAAATGTAATTACAGAAGAAACCACCAAAAAATTTTAGGAAAATTCAGTATTCAGTCATAAAAACTACATATGTGGTATTCAATAAAAGGTCAAACAAAGATAATGTTAACAACCAAAAAATGATTCCTTCCATTCTCAAAGATACATAATCTGACAAGCTTACCTCCTGAATTCTCGGCCGTTTTTTGGCTGGTCCAGGCAAAAAGGGCTCCTTTCTGTTTTCACTTGCGGGATCACCCGAAAACATCAAGTCCTGACAGATACACTGAAATAAAAGGACTATATACTGTGTTGCTATTTCACGATGTGCAGCACATTATAGGATAACTACCATAAAAATACCTGGAAACATCAATTTTTAACATAGATAGCCTAGATGTGTTTCATGATGGAGATAAAGAATGAAGAAATTTTGAAAGTCACGATAGTCAGACTGATGAAATCAGCGCATCTTGAAAACAGTAAGTCAAAATTGATTTAGAAGACCTCATATACTCTAATTTCGCTTAAAACTATAAATCTACAAAACGAAGAGACAGATAAGTGGTTTTTTAGCGGTAGAATTCTAACAAACTTATCTATTTCGTAACAACGTTCACACACGCACATTAATATATACACACTTAAGGGTCTGAGATAACTTCCACAAATCTTTGGAAATAATTTTCACCATGTTTCATATGTACTACTGGGTTACTCAGTGAAATGCAGTGGTAATGCAACTGCATGCCATTAAAGCGCCACAGTAACTTCTCAAAAGATCGAAAGTCTGCAGTGGACATTTTCTGCAGTGGACATTTTACAAGATAATCAGACTTCCTGAATTCGAACCTTCAGAATCTATTTAATCAAAACATTACAAGTCCTTCTGATTTGCTCGAAACCTTTAAGAAACCTTTGCTTTTTCAGCTTGTCTGATTAAATTGTTATCTTTTACGCAATAGCCAAGCTTGATTTCACGGTAAGTAACAGCTTCCATTCTTTTAAAAGTCAAGTCAAATGAAACAATTGACCGACTCAACATTTACAAACAAATCAGGCATTACCGATGGAACAAGGCAGATGTCTTTCTAATAAAAAACATAGATCACAATTGTCAAAAAGATGAAATTGACCTGAACCAATCGCTTTTCGCCCGCACTCTTCTTGCTCGTTAATGCGTTTCTCGGAGTTCTGCGGACAATTCTGGAAATGGATGGATGAATGGCTATGAACTTTAAACTTTGCTTCACCATCTATGTCCCAGTTATGCATCCTTAGAGAACGAATTTTTTGAATATAACTTTAGAAAATTCAATGCCACAGGTTACTCCATCACCTTATCACGCAAATCTGATAAAGTAGGAGACTATTGTTTGGAAGAATTTACCAAGACCTTACTGCACTTCCATTTCTACACGGTCAACCCCGGACGCACCGCAGTGCTACCGACCGCATCGCACTTATTCTTCTACCGCAAGCGGAGTAGTCGTTGCATGTTTTCCCCATATTGCTGCAGCTCAAAAGTAGAATTACTTATGAAAGCTTTTTGATAAGATATTTAATGTAATCTCAAAGTTATTGAGTTCCTTTTACACTACACGCTATTGAGAAATCCACTTATAGTACTGACAGTTAATTGTCAGCTTGCTATCAATACGTCATGTACGTGTGTAAACTATGCATGTCCCTTTCGTTCACTCTTTTTTTCGGGCTTATTTTTGCCGTATTATGTTGGTTATAAGTGTGTTTTGCTTGTTTGCTTACTGAAGTAAACTTTCCTTTGATATAGCAATTTACAGAAGGCGTGCACTTTGACTGACAGTAATAAAAATCGTGCTGATATAGTCAGATTGTACGCTTTTCCTATAATCAGAAGATATTAAAAGGTGGAGTGAATAAATGAACAGAAATAGAAATCGATAATCCGTTTTTGATTCTTTATTGATTTAAATGACCTTAACAAATAATTAAGTATAGCGAGCAGTTCCTTTGTACCACAGAAATTTTTTAAAGACTGTAGGCTTCACTGTTGAAAAATCATTCTTAAATTTTCTGTAAATGATGATATCAGATCTTCTCAATGGAAGTTTAAAAGATATTAAAGTGAAGTTTCATTAAAATTCCTGCAAACCAGAGAATTTAAAAGAAAAAAAGTAGCATAATGTGATAGCAATTAATAATTATATCTGCAGGCATTGTTATGTTAATCTATTATTTTCAAAAGTAAGAAAACGTTTGTAAAATGATTTGTGAAGCACAAAACAATTTTTATTATGCCTAAATTGAAGATTTGAGCAATTGATATAACGATTAGTATCGTTATCAATTTGTGCAGAGTGTTTTAGAAAACACGGTATCTATATTTTTAAAACAATTAAATTATTAAATATATCTTAGTATATCTTAAAGCAATCATTAAATATACCTTAGTCATATATCTTTATTTCTTCATGAACTTCTGCTTTCAATAATTACCCATGATTGTGAAAAGCAATTAGATGTTATTAATAGCAAATATAAATGATAATAGTAATAATAATGATAATAATATGAAATCAAACTATTCATGCATTTAATAAATGCTTTACACACTCTGATAATAAACTATCGCTGACGATTTTTTTTAATTTCCTGAATATTACTTTATGACTTAAATTTTATCTGTACTAAAAAATATCGCTCCATTTTATTTCCATAATCTATGATAAAGCGTTATGCGGATAGTTTGATCTCATTCAATTTACAGGAAACTCTTACTTTTGGAATATTTAATTCGAGTTTTGTGATATTTCTTCTCTTTTCTTTGGCACTGTAATTTAACTGAAAACGATTAATGGAAATGTGAACGTAAACTGTCTGAAATGATAATTAGTTTGGCATTTGAAGAATCTTTTGTTTTTATAAATTTTCTTTCGTTTGTTTTGTTTGTTAAAAAAAAAATAAAGAATTGTTACTTTTTCATTGATTGAAATGGTTTGTTTGCAAAAATTAAATTTGCTGTACTCAGTGAGATTGCAATAACAATTCTTTTAGAGATAACTTACATGAAAATAAAGCTAACATTTAACTTTTATCATTTAAATTATACATATCCTTTTAATATTCTAAGTGGTCAAAACATTCTTCAAATTCCTGAAATTTTTAACAAAGAATAATTTCATAAATTAGTTGATCCTAATTTGGATCTTAATTGTTTGAGTTGAACCGATTCTGATTTAAACGTATAAATTAAATTTTCACTTTGATCTTCTTGTTAGAAAAACCACTGTCATCATCATCATCATTGGGTCATTTGTTGTTCTGTTCCAACCTTATCCCTGACAATATCCGCTTGTTAATTTTGTTACAGTACGAGAAGATTGCCAAATTTGAATTTATGCTAAAATTCAATTTCAAATGGCTTTTGAAGTGAAAAAACTCTATAAAAATTATTCAGTTAGTAGTTAACTTTTTTCGTTAATTAATTAAACTGCTTACTGTAATTACTTGTTGGTGTAAAAGAAGCAAAAAAAATTTTTTAATTATTGGAATAATATTTGTAGGGAATGAAAATGTTACATTTAAATAAACAGTTTGTAATTGATAAACGATGAAACAGTTGCCATGACAAGTTTCAGCATATATTTATCCGTTCTATTTCCTTAATGTACGTTATACATTTTTATCTTTTTATTTCATTATAGCAATATTATTTAACATTTTTATATGTAAAAAATTTTTAGGTCAATTTCTGATTTAAAATTTTAAAAATAAGAAAAATTTAGTGTTGTTTTCTTTATTAGGAAAATATTGTATTAATTTGAATACAATTTATGTTATTCAAGTGATCTTCATTCATTAAAGTAATTTGTAAACTTTTTCCATTCATTGATCAATCAATCATCATTCATATCAGCAGATCAAAGATAATCACAAATCTTGCTCAATATTGATAAAGTATGCTAAGATCAATCAAATTATGCCGTTTATGAAAATTGATCCTAGAAGGAACCACAATGTTTCAATAATTCTCTGAAATTGATCTTCAAATAAGATGATTATTCAAGATATAAAATGTTGTTCAGGTAAAATTGCACAAAGATGTTTTTTGTTCAACCGTGACTAAAAATTTTTTTGTTTAGCTGCTGTTAAATTTATTTAGCTATGGCTAGCTACTCTGCTTTTAGTACCAGCTGGTGGACTATTTCTGGGACAGATGTAGGCTTAAGAAGTAAAATGATTTCCTTAAAAAGTTTCTTTGTTCCTTTTAATTCCTATTTTTTTATTATCATATCAAGAAGCTTTACATATGCGCAAAAGAAATATTAAATCCAAAGAAATTATATTAATTCAATAATTATCTAAATTTCTTCTTATTAAATTTAGACATTTCAAATTATTCTTAAATTTATGTTTTGTTTTAATCATACGAAGATTTAATTACACATCAAATTTTAAAATAAAATTGATTATAGAATTTTTGTTAACATATAATTATTTATTTAAAAATCAGCCATTCATATAAATATAAATTACCATTAATTAAAATATATTTTCTGTAAGGTTTTTGCTAACGAAATATAACTTTCATAGGAAAGTTCTGTACTTTTTTAATGTTTGGCTTTGATGATGAGAATGTTGCATGTAAATATTCCTTTAATGATTTCCTCTATCCAACTTTATCAAATTTAGAATAGGATGACAGTAGAATATTAAAAAATGCTGAAGTCATCATCAAAAGACTTTGAAAAAGAAACTTTTTCTATATCTGTTCATAGATTGATCTCTAATCCTAAATTTCAATTTTTGTTTCGAATTTAATCCATTCCGAACAACTGATTGCTAATATATATACATATATATATATTAAATTTTCAGCTTCTGAAGCTTTTTTTTTGTTGATATTTTGACTTTTGTTTGCATTGACGGAATAAAATCGAAGTGTTAAATTTCATTGAAACTTAGCACAAATTTTTAACCAATGAAAAATTTATAGTTTTAAAGAAGAAGAAGAGAACAAGCTTACTTTCATGACACCCTCTTCTTACTCATTTTATTATTTTAACTATGTAATTCATACCTTTCCCAATATATTTTGAAAATGCATAATATTTCCAAAATTTTCAAATTGTCAGAAAATGAAAAAGTACAACATTCTATGAGTGAATAAAAGAAATTCGTTGAAATTAACTCCCACGCTATTTTTCTATTATTTAAATGTATTTGTTTAAATTTTTTTAATGATAAATTAGTAAACAAATAGAAATAAATATCCATGAATTCTTAAGCATTCTTATTTAGATTTTAAAAATTATTATAATTTTAAAATATCATATTTTTAGCATTAACTTATTAGCTATCGATTTCAGCAAACATGAATTAAATTTAAAATAGAATCGATCATTAGATTAAATAGTAGTGATGAATTTAAAATAGAATCAATCATTGGATTAAATTTATCACTACTATTTAACAAATCATATTTTCTGATATTTCAATATTTTATAGGTGGATGTTTATTTATAGGCAATATAATCAATATCAATATACCTAATCTTTTTTGTTTAGCTTCATTTATCATAGAAAGTTTAGTTTGTATTTTTTTTAAACAATCTCTCCTATTACGGCTTAAAACTCTGTCTGTTATAAAATTCAAATTACCCAAAAATATTATCTATCATTTTTACATACATTTTAACAAAAAATTTTAGTGATAAGCGTAATTTGTAATGATAGACATTATTTGTTGGAATGATAATATTCAAAAGTACTAAATGATAAAATGCAACTTTTTACAACATCTTAATATTAAATTATTTTAACTCTCCAACTTAATTATTCTTTACTTTTAATCATTTCGTATTCTTCTAAATGCAATCTTTTTTTGTTCAAAATTAAAAATGTGCTATGCTCGTTTGTAACTTGTCATTAGCACTTGAGCCGAATGATAGAAATAAATTTGCGATTCAATTTTGCTTGGTTAATTAGGATAGATTTACGATACTCATTAACAGTTCCATAAATTTGGAGGTTAAAAATGTTTAGCACTTGTATGAAACCTATTCTATACATCTTTTTCAATATACGTAGCTTAGATGAAATCAACACTTGCTCTTATTATGTACTTCAATCTGAAATCAAATCAACATGAAATCAACAATCAATTAATACTCAATATTTTATTGATCTATTGCTTCGAACTGATTGCATCAGAAATTAAAAAGTAATTAATATGAATGGTTTCCATATTGATATTATCATGGTCCAAATTGTTTTTACACTTTAAAAAATTTTTGAAAAACAGGACGAATCACTTTTGTAAAATAATGCTACCATAGCCGTTAGAATTCAATACTAAACAAGTCTTACAAAAGTTTGCATTGCTAATAAATTATTGATTAATCAATAATTCATCTTCTTCTCATTGATCAAAACCACCGTTTTAATCTGCGGGGTTATATTTTATGGATTCAATTTCTTCGAAATTTTAATAAGTTTTTTATCTATTTTTGAACAAAAAAAAACAATGCAATATTATTTCTTTTGTTTATCTTTAGAAATTAATTAAAGCAAAAATTATTTCATTGGCATTCTTTTACTAATCCGAAAGAAACCATTTTATTGAAATTATATTATTCAAATCGATTGCCAGCTCGATCAGTTTTTCAAAATCTTCTTTCTTTCATTAAATTAGTTCGAAAAGTGTACAATGTTTAAAGGTATGGTTCAGGTATACTTACTTCTTAATTCATTTCTTGCTAACTTTCAACACTTGCAGACTAAATGTTTTTTCATTTCTTGAAATTCGTTAAAATACTTTTACAAAGTTACGAAAAAGAGATTATTTAAGCATTAACATATTGTTCATATTATGTACTTCAAATATTCCACTAATTAGTTTGTCATAAAATAAATTCAATTAGCTAATTAGCTACAGTATTTCGGATATTAATTTATAGTATAAATTATTATATATTGCAATTGAATATTTTTAAACATAAAGATTAGAACTTGAAAAATTAGCAAATCTTTCCATTTATTTCCTCAATACTTCTATTAGATTAAAAAAATCAATGTTACATTTGTGATGTATTTTGTTAAAGTTAACTGCAAAATATAAATGCTCCTGGATGTAACAAATAAGCTATAAGTGGAAAATACTTTAAAAGGCCTCTTATCTGACAATCTCAACAAATCCTATAAGTGATGATTTATTCTAGGCCATCAATATATTTACTCTTTATGAATAGCATGCTTACTAAATGGAGATAAAGAAATCTAAATTATTCTTTCTCTATCATTGTCTCGGTAACAGTCTTCGCATTTCCTGCATTGAATATAACAAAATTTGAGGTTCATTTTATTGATTTATTAAATACAAATTTCAAAACATTAAATTTATGTGTATTTTTCAAACTTTGAATGAAACTTGGCTAATTATAATGGAATTTATCAACTCTTTTTTAATGATTTCGAGGCCTTAATTGGGAAAATTGGTTCGTTATATGATAATATGTCTTATATTTAAATTAAATTTCGAATAGAAATCGAATTTCAAACTTCAAAGTACTGTGATAACTTAACTAAAATCTCAAGACAAAATAATTGAACTCTTAAAAAGAAAAATAATTATTTGATAACTATGTAGTATGAGGTCAGTAAGTAACTGTAACTAAACAATGATAATAATGTGTTGGAATAAAATGAATGAAATGCTTTGTAGAAGTAAATTGTTGAAAGTTCATTCCTAATGTTTGAATCTTTCTTTATCTCTTTCATCAGCAATGATTAGTCTTATTTGCTGTTAGAGTAGTAGTTCCGAGTAGTTTTAAGCTTAGATATTGAACTTCAACTAGATTTTGCAAAGGTCACGCTTTAATTTAATAAAACCGAAACCGTTAAATGGCAAAATTATTTCTAATTTAACCTTT
Organism: Cercopithifilaria johnstoni; assembly: GCA_916381525.1. NCBI lineage: Eukaryota > Metazoa > Nematoda > Chromadorea > Rhabditida > Onchocercidae > Cercopithifilaria > Cercopithifilaria johnstoni. The sequence continues at coordinate 83,977 of CAKAEH010001271.1, forward strand.
GAATAACGCTTTCAAAACGCTTTTTAACTTTAGCTTAGTGTTTTTATCAAAAAACTGCCATTATCATTATCTTCCATTCAATAAAAAGCAATTGAAATTTTATAAAAATAACACTTTTAAGGTTAATTTAATGTAATGTGAAAATTAAAAATAATACATTATTTTAATTTGAATGTAAATAATTGGAAAATTAAAGCAAATACAATTTTACATATATTCTTTTTCACGTTTACTTTTTAGTTTTCCAAGTTTAATTAGCCAATAATAAGTTTATTAGCAGATTTTGGCATTTATATATGCCAGCCCAATTTTCTGCTACCACAGGATGTGTATTGTCTTGAAAATAATCTTTGAATTCATTTCATTTAAAGCTTTTTTTGTCTTTTTACGACAGATTACAACAAATTGATTTAGTCGGTGGATAGTAGCAACGACTTTGTTACCGAAAAGTATCTTTCTTTCTTAATAATATATTGCAATTGTAAATTATTAGTTTATTAATTTATAGTTAAAATTCACATAAGAAATATTGGTAAAAATTATTAGTAACTTTTACAATGATTGTCTTAGCAATTTCCAATACATTTATGTAATACTTAAAGATAAAATTTAAATTATCAAATTCAGAAAGAAAATTACTCATTTCCTACAACAAAATATTGTTCATCTTTTTACAATTTCATTTATTTCCGATAAATAAATGAATGAAAGCTTTAATAGATTGCTAGGAAATACCGGGAGCTTATGTTTAGAATTAGTGTTGACGGCTATCTTTATAATGGAATGCATTCACTGTTGCAATCGAAAGATTGAATGCATGTATACATCCGTGCACGCATGTAAGAAAGAACAATCAATGAATCTACTACTGTTATTTTCATGCATGCTAGTGATTCATTTAAAACCTAAATTTTTTCTCTTTCAATAAAGTCCGAGATGGCTCATAAGCCATGCATACTACAAAATTTTTAGATGTAAATAAATGAGGAATTAAGACGAATCCTATAATTTGTTCATATCACAAATCAAATAAACGGAGGAAAGAAACAATAAGGAAAAACAAGTCAAATAATACTGGAAGAATTAAAATAATTCAAATAAATGGAAAATACTGAAATTTGACGCTAACCAGCTTCAATATCAAATAGCTCAGTGATTTCAAATTTTAATTTGAAAAATTTTAAAACCTGAATTTTAGGATTTGAGATTTAAATTCAACTTTAAATGTTATCGCAAATATTTTTCTTTTCTACCTTGTCAAGTTATAGATAATTGTTTTTTTCTTACATCATCGATGAAATTTAGGTAACTCAGATGAGCTCCAGAGTGCAAGCAGCTTTGATCGCAAGTGCGGTTACTTCATCAAGCAAAGTGCCATATTCTGTTCATACGGAACGCCACCGCGCACCTGCTGCAGGTATCTATGCACACAGTCAACGGAAACACTCATTAAGTCCCGTATATTCTGTACGGCAAGGAACCAATGGTACCACATCTACTACCGGTGTGTCACATACTGATCGCCTTCAAGTACAAAAAATGTTAGTGGTATTTCATGTTCGAAAAATATTTGGGATGTTGCTGATAAGAAGTTATGATGTTTACGCGAGATTATAAGTGATGCTCAGGTAAGATTATTCAGGGAATAGATGATGTTGAGGCAAATATTCAATCATAAATGATGTCCAGATAGAATTCAGCCCGTGGATAATGTTTGAATAAAGATTTAACTCATAAATAATGTTCAGGTGAGGTTATTCGGATCATAAGTGATATTCAGATAAATATTCAAGCCATAAATATTTAGGTAAATATTCAAGTTAACTTCTACTCCCAGAATTCCTTAAATTCCGAGAGTGAAATTTTTTATGAAAAAATTTCAGCCGAATAATGCAATATCCTCTTAATCGGTTTTTTTGTCTATTTTAAAAATTAAATGAAGCAAAAATGATTCCAGTGGCATTCTTTTACTAACCTGGAAGAGTAAGAGAGATAAATATTAGATTAAGAAATTTCCTTCTTGAACTAAAGCAAAGTGTTGCTAAGAGTTTGTTGTTTAATTTGCAGTAAAATTCCTTTTTAAAATAAAGAAAAAAACATGTAATATATACTTTCTGCCAATGTATTCCACGTTTTTTTGTTTTTCCGTGATCGTTTCGTGAATTTACAGTCTCGAGATTGTTTTCACGTTGCAATAGCGTATAATGAATAATGTCCGATCATTTATGTTTATTGATGCTATAAGTTAGAAAAATTCTTACATATAATATATTATTACCTCTCTTTCATATTTCGAGGCTTACTTCAATTTTAAATGTAATCTATTTAGCATACTGATATGATTCCTGTACTCGATGCATGCGACAATTTAGCATGACATGCTGTTAATATGATTCCAACATTTGCTACAATGTAGTAGTTTAAGTAGCAAAAAAAGTTCTTACAATCATAAAACTTACAGATGACCTCAGCTGCACAACTGCTAGTTACAGACCTGATTATTGCTTTATTCGCAATAGAAATATATAAGAATAGACATTAATTCTCGGCAATCTCTAAGAATTGGACAATTTTTGACAGTAACAATGGTCATCTCTATAGTTGTTATTTGAAGACTTTTCCAAAAGTAGTATTGCTTTTTTCATCATTGCAAATGTAATTGAACTGTAAAACTTTAATCTTGTAAGCTTTAACCTTTCATCAGATATTTCACTAACGACAATTAACAATGGACTGTAAAATATACTTACTGTTCGTTGAAAAAAATTTCTTTTTTTGTTGAAGAAAATTGGAATTAACGAGATTGAACTTTGAGGTGTGATGAAGAGAATGAGAAATGACTGAAATATGATATCATTAATATTCTTTCAAAAGCAAACCAAACATTATCTTAATCTGTTTGTTTAATAAACTTTTAGTTGATTTTAAAAGAAAATTTTTACGAAGAATGAATATGTTTTTTTAGTAAGAAAGTATTGAGTTAATTTTTCATTTTCTCTCTTTCTTTAACTCATTTCCTATTTTTTTGTGCTGAAAATATATCCCTTCTCTCCATAACTTCCCTTCTATCCTTATCTCTCTCTCTCTCTCTCATAATTCCCGCAATACCGAATTTGATGAAAAATTTTTATTGCAGGATATCTCGTCTTACTTTGAAGTTAACATTTGTTTAAAAAATTCTATCAATGCTAAATTATCATTATTCTTGCATTACTAAAGAGGAATTATATTCAGAATTTGGAGAAATTTCAAGAATTTTTTTATTATTATTTGATAGTATTAACAATTTAAAAACTTTAATATCAAAGTATTTTGGAAAGGCATTCAAAGAGCATTATTAATGGAAGGGGTCGAGACACGCCCAAGTTAGAAACTTTTTTTGCTAGCTTATGCTTGAGAATTTTAGTGGTTTGCATGAAATAAAGTTAGAATTGAAATGCGGTTGGATGATTGCTATTGTCGTTATCATTGTTAGAGAGATAGATTGGATAATAGCGCCAATCAGTTTTGCATTCGGAAATTTTAACATCTTCACTTATATTTCTTTATCGATTATGTTTTTTGTTTTACAATATGCTTAAGAAATGGCAATCATTTTTTCTTTTTCCTTTTTTTGTTATTCATTTGCTTAATTAGTATTAATGTAATGGGTATTATCAGCATTATTGCTAGTGATTTTTGAATTCTGATTTATTCGGAAATATGAATCACATAATCCGGATAAAAGATCAATCAATAGCTGATTTTATTGACTAAATTATTCCGTAATCCTCCATTTTCCTTCCAAGGATTCCAATTTTCACTATGCATCTATGAGCAGTTGTGGCACTAAGGTAGGCGTTCAAATAAAGGCATAGTTTTGAAGTAAGATAAATGGGTTCTATCGATATTCATAATGATAAAGTAGAAGAAAGCGTTGAAATGCACTAAAAGTCAATCACATCTGCTGACCAAATGTTAATATTGTGGCTAACGTTATCAGTGGTGATAGTATACTGTTAATGGAAAACGATTAATGGACAAGGAAGATTCCGGATCGTATTCTTTTATTCGTTTTATTTCCGTTTATATGGACATACGAGATAGTATTAGCTAAAGCAACAGATAGTTCGCATTCTAGATTATCATTGTATCACACGCATGTTTCAAAATTTTTCTCGGAAGCGAATTCCGGAATTTATAATTTGGAAATTTTACAATTCTAGAAGTCGATAAATAGTGTCATGAACTGACAATTGCATTTTATTTAATCTATTCTATGCATTATCGATCACGTTCATCGATTGGTTCCCGGTGGTTACCAAGCAATTTACAGGATATTACTGAATTAAGGTATGGATAGTTAGGTCTTTCTAAAAGTGATATTATGTGGAATTTGTGTTGCTAACATAAAGCTGAATTTTTTATTTTCTATGTTGTGACCTTTGATAATGATATCTTTAAAGACATTAATTACTTTTACCAAAATTGCTAAGACTTCTACTATTACTTTAGCGAAAGATTAATTTTAATATGAACTGTCAACTAATTCTTAATAAATTTAATTTATTCCTCATTATTTTAAGTTCTCTTTTCTTATGTTTAAAGAAACTGAAAGATTTTTTGATGTTTGGAAATGCAAAATAACTTATCTTGCGGAACAAATATAAAACCGTTTCGACTTCTAAAATGATATTCCTTAAAATACCAAATACTTTTAGTACCAATTTTTGAAAAAGTTTAAAAATTTAGAATTTGAAAAGTTTTCCGAAAGTGCTTCTTTGGAATTGAAGCATAGAAAATAATTCAATCATATAATTGAAAGTATAAAATTTCTTTGGTAGGCGCAATAGTAACTGATATCTCCATTCTTAACAAAATATATATCCATCCATCATTATTTTTTCTCCTCTGCTCATCAAAATCGTTAGTTACGTCACTCGTCATTCATTATCACAATCTCACTTTCCATTTTCCTTTTGGCCAGAAAAACAAGCCAAGAGATGGTTTGTTTTTCTCTGGCCGGAAGGAAAATATTTGATCAGTTATGTAATATAATACATTTTCTCATTTGTTTTGCAACTTTAGTATCATATTATTGAATTGGAACAAATGATTTGCATTTCTTCTACTTTCTTACTGTTCAGTTTTGGAAGATTTAAAATTGCTGATATTTTAGAAACAATCAAGATTGAAACCAAATTAAAGTTGAATATGAGATCGGTGGATGAGAAATATCCTTTGTGAATTATCATTGACAATTAAAGTTGTTGGACTTAAGACACTAAAATTTAAGATTTTATACAAAACGATTTCGTTAAAATCAGATCGCTATTCTATTTATCATTTATGAGTAACTATTTCTATTGAAATTATCGTATATCAACATTTTTGCTTGAATTTGTGCCAAAAACGAGTCTTAGAGATAAAATTATTCCCGGCGATGAGAATAGCTTTGTTTTATCTCAAGATCACTTTATTTAAAAAAATCTTTAACTTTATGTTCGTACGATCAAGAATTTAATTCTTTCTAATTTATATTTTCCAATATTTTGAAAATAATCCTGAATGATTTAATTAAGATATACATTACAAATTCTTATATCGATCTTGGTAGTCGGGATCCCATTATTCATCGATATAAATAAGATATGCAATAGGAAACAAGCATTTAAAAAATATGAATAGATTTGAATATCAATGAAATACCAAATATTCATATATGGTTTTTAAATTAGAGAGGGATGGATGGATAGAGAAGAGAAAAAATCTGACTGCTTGTTGATGTTTAAATCAAATAAGAACTATTGAAAGCTGCATTTTTGGAAATGAAAAAAATACATCTCCCTTGTGATATATCCATCCCAATAAAAGATTGCACTTTTTATTGGAATTCATCCTATATAAAGTTATCCTATTAGTAATAGCTTTGGAAATCGAGAGTTCGATCAGGTGGAAATTTCAATCTTTCCCTCTTATTATATTAATAACATAACTTATGGCTCAGTTTTCATGCCTTAATCAATATTATTCATTTGGTAGGCCTAATATTTGCTCTTTAATTTTATCTGTACACAAATAATTGATCATATCACAGTCCTTTTATTTTTGCATAAAAAAGAAGAAATATAAAAAAAACATTTAAGAAGATGAAATAGTACAGTATTCTTGAAATTTAGTTTTTTGTTGCTGATTCATTACCGTAAATTATAATTTTTTTGAACAATAAAGAATCTGAAAATAAATCTTATAAAAAATTCGGCAGGTGATATGCCAAACATTTCACGCAATAATTTTCTTCATTTGATATGTTCATTAATATTGCTTTCTTTAAGTTAATAATTAATTAGTACTGAAAATAGATGTTTTGAAATAAAATGAAATGAATAGCTGTAATTTGAATACTTTTCACTTATCCTTGCTGTACTTATTAATTTTAAACCTGAAAGAATAACTTAAACAAATTGTGCTGTCGAAATTGAAATTATTATATTAAAATGAAATGCGAATTTTTAGGTGATGGAATTATTATCATAGCAAAATAAATTGTGAAATCAAAATTTAAACGAATTCTACAACGAGTTGTTTTGTTGAGGATTTTGAATATGTTCGAATTAAAATTTATTCATTGAACTATTCAATAAATAAATTATATTTCATCATTTTCAAAACATCCTATAAAATAAATTATTTTATTGAAGATAATCAGAACAATTATATAATTTTATAAAAAACATTTCATTTAAAGTATAACTTGAACTATGCCTTCACATTAATAAAAAGTATTTGATATGGTAAAATTCATATAACTTTGTCATTTGAAAAATTATAACATATAATAAATAATTGTAGCAATCTTATCATATTTCGCAAATTAAAATATTTGGATTAGGCTGAATTGAACTACGATTAAATTGATATTAATTAAGGTAGCACGCAACAAATATTAATTAATTCAGCATGAAGAAAATATTTTCCATAATTCTATTTCGACATTTTCTTTCAAAAGATTTTTTATGGTATTTCAATACCTCGGTTTACTGGAATTTTTCTTTTTAATTAAATCGTTTATTTTACATTCAAATATGCAAATTATTACATTTTTTGCTGATAACAATTCGTTGTAGGCTTTTACTGTCTTATAGAATGGAAGTTCGATAAAACTAGCAAATGCAATCCTTGCTGGAGCACTAAACAGCTTCTAAGAGAAGAAATAAATATAATAGAAATAATACGAATCATAAGAGTTCTATAGTAATATTACTTTCGAAGTTAATTACTTCATATTGATTTTTGAATTTGATTATAATCGCTGCTAACTTTTACTAGTTTATTCTCGAATAATTTGTTTTTAGAAGGTTGCAGCATTTTTCGAGAATTATGAATCATTAACATTCTACAACATCCGAGCATTGTCAAATTCCGTATTTTGAGCCCTAGCACAGCTTTCTGAATCTTATCTTTAAAAGAAAATTTTTTGTTACCAGCTATGTTAATCAGTAATACTAAAGCCGATATTATTGTGAATTTTTGATTTTTTGTTTTGAGAGAGCTTTGGTGTGGCACAGTCGAATAGTAACGAAGCTTAATAACTTGATGGAATGATTTATTCTTCTTCATGTTATAATACAGTTATCAGAA